>JAJOOS010006963.1:0-16047 GCA_029582725.1 Solanum chiquidenum
AACTAAGCTCTACCCCAAACCAGTAAAGTCAAACATATTAATCCTCTACATCCACTACGCTCTAATTCACCCATACCCAAATAGGAACAAACAAGAAAAATCAATAAAACCGACAAAAATTTCAACTTTCATTCTTTCCATGTAAAGAAAAAGAACCCCACATCATAAATCGGAAGATTCAAGTACGTAAACACATCTATAAATCCAAATGGGCATTTCACACATATATGTAACCAAATCTACTCATACCGGATTGAAACTGTACTAAAAAATTGCAATTTTTTAAGAAAACAGATGGTTTGATGTGATAATTACCAGTGGATTTTGGATGCTTTGTGGGTGCCGCAATCTCCTTCTCTCTCTATTGTTTGCCCTAAAACTTGATATGATGTGAGAAAGAGCTAAGTGAGAACAAAATATGATGTGTTACAAGGGTTCAACGAAACTGGTCCTTTATTTTATGGAAACGCTACATTTACCCCCCCAAACTTTTGTGAAATGTGGATTTTTATAAAAAAAAATGTGCAATCTAATAAAAATAATTAATTAATAATTGATTACATTATATCCCTACTCTTTTCTAAATTATAAAAATTTCCTAAAATTAAAGAATTTCGGATATATCAACATACATGCGGATACATAGGTCGTAATACATTGCAATTCAGGAAACCTGGGGATACATAGTTCACGGATGTATCCGAGAGAGGATAGGAATATATCCAAGAGGGAAATTTTGTAATTTTTTTAAATGATAGGAAATTTTTGAAATTATGATAAAATAAATAATATGTGTATTTAGGTAATTGTGAATTATATTTTTGTGTTACACTCACATATCCCATTTTCTTCAGCAACGATGTTTATATAATATTATGTAACATTATATATTTACTGTACACAATGTATAAACTTGTATAAAAATATATAATAGTGTAGAAGAGATATTTATACACGCATTTTACATTGTTATAAATTTTATACAAAATACATACATATATATATATGCACTGTACAAATATATGCTAATTTGTGTTTTCCAAGATGAATCGGGTAACTCCGTATGTTTTAATTTATTTGTTTAATTTTGATGGGTAGAAAGTAAAAAATGACTTTTGAATTTTTCATCATAAATTAGAGATATGTAAAATGTACTTAAATATTTTTTAGTTTTCTCATCATTAACATGTCACATTAAAAATTGAAATTTTAAATTATCGAGTCAAAAATTCATTGTTTTTATGGGATAATTACTTAATTAACCAAAATGGCCGCTCGACCATCTTATTTACAATAAAAATGGTCACTCTGCTTCTTCTTTCTACTTTAGCCATTAATGGTTCGTCCCTTCTTCTTTGATGATCAATATCGATCATTAAAGTTTCAAAGCTTAATTTTAAAAAATTGACGCAATGCAAACATAAATCGTTTTGAGCAAATTATATATCAAAAGATTCAAAATATTAAAAAGTTTTCATATCTAAAATTTGATACTATTTAGAGAAGATTTTGAGTTAGCCCGGATCCAATAGAAAGAAGTAAAATTACTTGCAATAAAATCGTTTTTGCTTCCAAAATCACCTCCTTAGTCATAATCAATCTTCCATTTAACTATTTTTCATCCCTGTCCTTCTTCTTCAATTAGCCTAACAAACAATTAGAAAAGATTAATTCGATAAATAGTCGGTGTATACTTCATGTATAATCAATATATAGCTCAAGTATGGATAAAGCTAGATTCTGCTTTTGAATGTACCATAATGTATAGTTGATAAATAGTCAATGTATACTTTCAATGACTTTTGGCTATTTTTATATAAATAAAAGCATGATTATATTTGTCGTAAACTAATTACTTTATTGTATGTATTTGAAACTATCCTTTTTTTTAATTACCAATTTATTAATGTATCAAATACAAAATATTTGCAAGGTTGATGCAACGAAAACTTATATGTATCATAATGTATAGTTAGTGTGTAGCCAGTGTATACTTCCTATGACTTTGGACTATTTTTATGTAAATAAAAACATGATTATGTTTGTTGTAAAATAATTACTTTACTGTATATATTTGAAACTATCCCTTTTTTTAATTACTAATTTATTCATGTATCAAATACAAAATATTTGCAAGGTTGATACAATGAAAACTTACAAGATTTGTAAAAGGGCCACATTAAATTTTAAGCCGAGACATGAATTACAACAAT
Organism: Solanum chiquidenum; assembly: GCA_029582725.1. NCBI lineage: Eukaryota > Viridiplantae > Streptophyta > Magnoliopsida > Solanales > Solanaceae > Solanum > Solanum chiquidenum. Next base: position 2,214 of record JAJOOS010006963.1, read on the forward strand.
AACATACCTAGTATAATCTCACGAATTAAGTTTCAGGAAGGTGGTTTGTATGCAACCTTAACCCATTTATGAAGTTAGAGAAGTTTCCGATAGACCTCGATGCAAATAAAACATATCAAAATCAAGTATGAAAAGAAAATATAGTAGTATATGAAATTACCTCTTTTTGACGTATATTTTTTTTGTTTAAAAAGGCTTTGACAAAGAAGGTGCATCAAAAGCTCAAATTTAGAACTTTTTGGTCTCTTTACTCAAAGGCTTAGGCATCATTACAAAGAGAATCTACCCAACTTGGCCACTACATAGTCAATACATAAACTTTATGCTTGATGCTAGTACTATTTAACTGCTCTTTAGATTCTCAAAGAGGCAACAAAGTTTCTCTCTTTACATCGACGATCAGCTTGAACGCACCTCGACTAATACACGAGACCATTTTGTCTAGTGTCCAAGCAACAAATCATAGGTAATCCTGCTTACCAAGGCTGAAGTAGATCAACTTACACTAAGATTTGAATATGATACATCTAAACACATGTCTGAACCACAACAAGATATCCTAGCTTCCTAAACAAGCTAAAACAATGAATGCCCCAGCTAGCCAAACAAAAACTCACTTTAAGTTACTAATGCCAGATTTCCGTCGAATCATCAATAAAGAAACATCAAACATGCCTTGAACAAAATTAGAATCCAATTGAAATTAAAGATGAGGAGCAGTTATGTGAATGAACGATGTCACTGCTTCGAATTGGAACATATTACTGGTTCAAACATCTAATGTGTCTCTGATCCCATCTTCATGCATTTGGATGATATTGAGGGACAAGACATATATTCTCTGATATAACTAACATTGTGAAAGAAGCTGGTGACTACAGCTTAGGACTAAGCTGGGGACGAGATTTGAACTTGGAAAACGTTCATATTCCCAACCATATCTCTGAGAAGAAGTCCGTACCTCAAACATTTCAGCACAATGCAGTAATAAAGGAAAGGAGGAGGCATATTTCTCGGGATACCTCATTAATCTACTTCAGAGTTTACTATATCGATGAAGCAACATCATTTGCACACACATCCCTATAGTCACTTATCCACCTTCCTGAGCAGCCAGGAGCAATATGATTCCTATACCAAGATATGCACCCTATTGATGTCTCGGACAAGTCATCAAAGGCTTCATAAAGCTCACGTTGACTGAAAAACTGAAGTAAATTTTGAGAAAGAGGAAAACTATTTACCAGCTTGAACAACTGAAGTGAAGCAAAATGTGGTCAGCATGATCCAAGGACTCATGAAAGACTGACTTTGGCCTTTAGGTAAACTTAGCCACTTGGAGCTAAAGACTTATCCAACTTGTCTAAGGAAACAAGCTTGTACAATGAATCTTAATGAATCTGCAACCAATACAATGATTACAGGACTTGAAGTTAATATGATCGAAACAAACGAACCAACAAAAATCAGAAGAACAAGACATACCTTCTGAGTTAGGGCTCAATGCATTCATCCAAGCTAACTTTAATTGAACTGAAATTCATGAAAACAGAAAACATGCTTGCAATCATGCAGATTTTTTCCCAAGCTACCTAACTTTACCCTCGTCCTTAGTTAAACTGAAGGTAGGGAAGGAGAACCAGGAGGTTGATTGATTATGCCCTCCAGTATGCATTCATAGTTCGTGCACGAAATTTTCAGGTCAAGTGGATTCATACAAGAAACTTATATTAACTAGGCTGATTTTACTATGTTAAGTTTTCAGTTAATTTACCAGCTAACAGCTACCCCTACCCCTATATCAAGTTCTTCTTTATCCCAATGATTTTGGCGTTTCTTGCATTGGAATTTTCATGTATTATAAGAACAGAGAAATGAGGCTTATTGGAGTGAGCTTACAGTGCTGAAAAGGAAAATGGTGTGCACAGATAAATGTAACTGAAAACATTAGTCCCACAGGTCAAAGGGTGGATGAACAACAACTTAATTGAGAGACAGCTTCAGAAACTTTAAAGAAGCAAATAACATATACATGGTCTGTATCCTGCTGATCAAGAAAAACCGCTACTTCTGACATTAACTTAGTAAGATGGCTTTGATACAGTTAGAATTCAGTGTTGCATGTATCTAAGAGCAGAAATCAGTGACAATATATGAATACATTACTTAAGCCTTCTAGAGAACTGTATTAAGCTGGGAAATGTCCACAGTGTTTGAGTTGTAACTCATTAAAGAGATTATTTCGGAGATGGGCCAAAAAATGAAACCATTATCAAACTGAGTGGACAAAATTAGACACTGATTACCATCATAGCAAGCAACTGATACAGTTTGATTCCTACTTTGTGGGACCTCTACTTTGGATGATTTCTTTATCCCCAGTATGTCCTTTTTGGGTATCTGCTATCTAGGACACTGCCAAGAGTAGCCAGTGCATCTTGGAATTTCCGGATTTTCAGGAAACCTTTAATCATAGTAACCTCACTGTCTGAGAAGTTTGCTTTCTTCATGATCATGCCAACAAGCTTAACTAGTGTGTCCTCCCTCGACAAAGAATACAGTCCTTCAGCCAGATTGTAGAATGAGGAAAATTCAGGTATGTGTCCTTTTTCCATCATCTCAACAGAAAAATCAACAGCTTCTTGAATCGGTCCCCCACCAGAAGAAAGACCACGAAAAACAATCTTATAAGATAAAGCATCAGGAGGATTAGCTGTTTCCTGCATTTCTCTGAAGAGTCTTACGGCTTCATTGGTTTTCCTCCGTCTGAAGATTGCTTGAATTACAGGATTATAGGCCTGAGGGGTCAAAATCATTCCTTTCATTTGAATACTCCTGAGGAGCTTGCTTGCAATCTCAACCCTACCTGCTTTACATAGTCCCTGTAGTAAGGTCCCATACGTAACGATGTCTGGTTCACAGCCATTTGATGTCATGGTTTGCACAATGTCTGCAGCCTTTTTTATATCACCTGCTCTGCAGAAATGAGCGAGAATGGAATTGTACGTGAATTTGTCAGGTTTTAGTCCTTCCAGTATCATCTGGTCCATAAGCTGAGCAGCATCTTCTACTCTCTTGCTCTTACAAAGACCATCAATCAGAGTGTTATACGTGACCAGGTTTCTAGAAACCCCTTGTAGTTCCATCTGGTCGAAGATCTCTTCTGCTTCTTCAATTTTCTTGTCTTTGCAGAAGCCGTCTATCAGAGTATTGTATGTTATCACACTTCTTGCACAGCCACTCGATTCCATATCTTTGAGTAGGTTCAAAGCTTCACCTATTCTCCTTTTGGCACATAGACAATCAATTAGGATATTATAAGTGAACTCGTCTGGCTGGCAACCTTTGTCCTTCATTTCTTCAAACATTTCCATTGCAACATTGAAATTGCCGGTGAAGCAGAGACCTTGTATGAGAGAATTGAAAGTGCAAACATCAGGTAAGAACCCTTTGCTCGTAAGAACACGAGCAAACTCGGTAGCTTCTTGGACTTGGTTCTCCTTACACAAAGCACTAATGATGGTGTTATAAGTGACTGTATTAGGTGTACAGTCCCTTACAAGCATCTGATTGAGAAGTTCCATAGCCTCTTGGACTTCACCAACTTCACAAAGTCCAGAAATCAAAATATTATAAGTATATACATCAGGATCAAACCCGTCCTGCAACATTAAATCCAAAATATCCAAGGCTTGGACAGCATGTCCTGCTTTGCACAAACCGTTTATCAAAGTGTTGAACGTAAATTGGTCCGGAGAAAACCCTCGACTACACATATCTTGCACAAAGTTTAGAGCTTCATCAATCCTTCCTTCTTTACAGTACCCATGAATCAAAAGATTAACAGTAATATTACTTGCAAGACATTTAGCCGACACCATTTGATCCCTAATTCTCAATGCACCATCTAAATTCCCTTCCTCAATATAACCTTGCATTATCGTCGTAAAAGTCCTTTCATCCGGTACCAAACCGTGCATAGGCATTTCCTCCATCATCAAAATAGCAGGCCTAATCTGATGTGTCTTACACAAAGCTTTTATCAATATATTAAAAGTCGATACATCCGCCTTAACACCTTCATCCAACATTCTACTATGCACATTTTCAACAAATTTCAACTTATTCCCATCAACAAGAACATTCAACAACAAATTATAACTAAAAGTACCAGGCTTTACGCCAAACACATTCCACATCATATCAAGAACCTTAATAGCTTCATTATACAACTCAAATTTAGCATAACTTTCAATAAAGATAAAGAAAGTACCTTCAACTAATTCAACCTTCAATCTCTTCATATCATCCAATACCCCCTTCATTAAATCAAAAGATCCCACATTTCCAAGCTTCCTTAGAATCTCCTCGTATATAGACAAAGTGGGTGTGAAATGGGGTTGCTTAGAAGCCCATTTAAAGAGATGAAAAGCTGAAGTTTCATCATTTTCTTGACGAAGGGTGTCGAGAAATTGCTTTGGTGTGAAATCTTGCAAGAGTTCTTTTGCTTTAGAAGGTAAAACAGTTGAAGAAACACGTTCATGGCGAGATGAAAATGGGAGAGATATGGGTTTAGGAGGATGAAATGGAGGAGGAAATGAAAAGGGGTTTGGTGGATTTTGAGATTGAGTCCATGGATGGCATTTAAGGAAGGAAGAGAAAGAGAAAGCCATTGAAGCAATTCAACAAACAGGTAGCATGCGGTGACACTAATTCAAGAAAAGCTCAGTAGTGAAGAAGAGCAGAGGCTTTGAGAACCAAAGATGCTAAGTGGATAAAAGTAACTCTTTCTCTTAACAAGGATTATAAATTGTTAGTTGATAAGATTAGTTTAAAATTGTCCAAGTGAGTTTAATCCTATGTACCAATAGAATATTATGCGTTGTTGGATCTTACAAAGTGAGAACGTGTTTTTTCCTCTGACTTTCTCTCTCGTTCGTAGTGAAAAGAAAGCGGGTTGGAATGGGGTGGGGGAGAGATATTGTTGGCGGAGATCGAGGAGAGGCGGATGGGAGAGAAAAATATTTGATTGGTTGGAGTTTTAATTGAAATGTTTAAATATAAAGATTATTAATCCATACTGATTTTAAGGAATGTATGTATCTAATAGTATCTTCAATAATATACGATATAAATTATTATTAATCGTAATATATGTAATTATTTGAATGTAGATGTATGATTAGTATATATGGCAGTGGTGTATGAGCCTGTTTAGATTGGCTTAAACAATATAATTTTTCAAAAATAACACTTTGATACCATTTAATCATAATATAATAATGTTCTAATACTACTTGATAAGAATCGTGTTTGTAATTCAAAATTTTGATGATAAAAAAAAATTCAACAACTTAGAACATCTTCAACTCCCTATATTTACCCTCTAAACTCTATATATGAAGAAAAAATAAAGAATATCTCGAACTTTACTCTAATTTACCCTCTAAAATCTATATTATGAGATCTACTATTCATCCTCTCTATTTCACTTTTTTACTAGTAGTTCATCAAATTTAAAAGATCAAAATAAATCTACTCCAATAAATAAGGAGCTGATATAAAATGGATGCCCACATTAATATATTTTATGTTGTAAGAATATACTCACAAAATATTATATGTTGTAAGATAAATATGCACATAATATATTATGTGTCGTAAGATAAATATATACACAATATGTTATGTGTTGTATATTAGTAACCATATAATCTACTTGGAGCCCAAAGTATATACATGACAAAAGATATCCATATATTACAATTGGTGCCTAACTATATACACTTATATATATCATTTCTTCTTGTAACAAAGATAGTAGCAAGAACAAGTGAAATTAAAATACTGCACCTATTTTCTTATCCATTTTTTTTGGTTATCGTAGCATTTATATTTATTTTATAATACGAACACTTTTAACTTAAAACTTTTGATAATAATATAATAATGCTCTGATACCGCTTGATAATAATGCGACAATATTTTTAATAATACTTGATAAGAATTGTGTTAGTAATTCAAAATTTTGATAAGAAAATTCAAAATCTTAAGAGAGAAAAATGGTCAAATGTTGTAAAATGGATGTCCACGTGCATATATTTTGTGGTGATATATATTGTCTGTAATAGGAGTGTACAAAATCGAACGAAACTGCAAATGACTAGAGCTGTCAAAATGGGCTTGGCCCGTTAGGCCGGCCCAACCCAACCCTTGAATTAAATGGGGTTAGGCTCAATTTTTTCAGCCCATTTAGGAACGAGGCTTTTTAGCCCAGCCTCATTTGGCCCGCTGGCCTCATAGGCCCAACCCACAAGCCTCAGAAGCCAGCCCACGGGCGACAAATTTTAAAAATATTTATTATATATATTTTAAGTAGTGTTTTACTTGTTAAGATTTTGTCAATAAATATTTAAAAATATCAATATAAAATCAAGACTATATTTTTTACATATCTTTTACATTTTAGGGTCATTAGCCCACTAAATTTTCTTATTAGCACAAGTTCATTACTCCATTATAACTATGAATCTTTGACCTCTTTTACTTTTGTTTTTATCCCTAATTTTTCGCTTCTCCTTTATTGTCTTGTTTATGAAAATAATGATCATGTAATGTTTTTTGCTCGGATGAATCTTATGAATGTTGTATCTTGGCTATTATGTATTTGTTTTGTAAATATTGACTGAAGGATGTGTAATTCATGAATGAATTTATGTATGTATTGATGTCGTGTCCATCGGACATCAACGTTCGTATCCTTTCTAAGAGGAAAACGTTGTTCGTTTTTTGGTTGAAGGGTCAACCCGTCCCAACCCGTGCCCCGCTTAAGGCTGGGTTGGGCTGCTATTTTATCGGTCCTTTAATTAAAAGGGTCAGCCCGTCCCAACCCATTTAACTCTCTAGCCCGTTAGGATTGGGTTGGGTTAGCCCATTTTGGCAGCTCTACGCAAATCGAGTCAAACAAAAAAAAAAAACCCGACTAGTGGTTTGGTTTGACTTGGTTTGGTATTGAAAAAAAAAATCCGACTATATTTGAGTTAATTTGATTTTAACTAAAAAAAAACAGTCCGAGACCGAATCAACCCGACATTATATATGTAATTTTAAAATTTTATTTTATACATAAAAATATTTACTTTGATATTATTTTAAAATATTTCTTATACTATTTCATAGTTTTTATCTTTTAATATATTATTTCAAGTTTAAAACTTAGAATTCGGAATGGTCCAATAAAGATTATAGTTCATAGATGTTGATAAATATAATTATAATAAAACTTAAATCAAAACCAAATTAATATTAATGTAAAAAGAAAATCAATTCAACACTAAGAATGACAATAATATTGAATACTTGTTCTTTAGTTTTACATTTGTTTAGACAATTAAAATACATAATCTAATTTTATTTTTTCTTAATGTAACTAATACTTATTTAAACTTATTTTAGCATAATTTAGTACTTTTAAATTATGATCATTTTCATTATGACTTTGCAATATTTATTTTATATGATGATTTCATTATTATTTTTATTGAATATTTTAGTGCATCAATACGCATCTTATATTTTGTGTTATTTTCTTAAGAAACACCTTAGATAATTGTATTTTGGTTGGACTACAAAAATATTTGGAGCACAAGTTAATTATATGTTTGTATGCAAACTTTACCGAAAAAATCCGAAGTTTATTAGTTTGGTTCGATTTATAAATTTAAAAATTCGACACAATGGTTTGATTTGGTATTTGAAAAACCCGAACCAACCCGAGGTTGAAAAACCCGAAAAAATCCAAATTTTATTAGTTTGGTTTGATTTATAAATTAAATTTTTTTACACAAATAATTGGTTTGATATTTAAAAAAATGTACACCCCTAGTGTGTAAGATATAAATACACATTATATAAAATGTTGTAAATTAGGTATCCACATAATACACTTGGTGCTCAAGCATATACATGAAAAATAGATATTTCATGATGCCCAAGTATATATATGAATATATACCCCTCTTTTCTCCTTGTAATAAAAGTAAGAAGCAAGGTAAGAGTAAGTGAAAACAAAATCATCCAATAATAGAGAAAAGCTAGCTATAGCATAATTGTTGCAACAACTTCAACAATTGTTTAATTTCTTATCGAAAGTAAAGGGGAGGAGGAGCTGGCGAAAAAGATGATAGTCATGGCGGAGGAGAAAGTGATGGGGTTGATAGTGATGACAAGTAAGAGGTGATTATTGTAGCTGTGATAATTACTTTTTCATCTCCTTTAATTACTTTTCTCAATTTAGGGCCCATTTATCTATGATAATTACTTTATATTTTTTTTAAAAATATATGTTTTACTATTTAGAAAAATAAAAAAAAACAGTGTTTTATTACATATTGTCCATTTTTAAAATCTAACTTGAAACCTATTCTACAAATTGGTCTAAGTCTCCAACCCATCATTCCAACTCACTTCCAACCATTAAGAGTAATTTAATTTCAATTTTTGCTCTAATTTTGATTATTCCTTTCTCATATCATCCACCAACTAGTGTAATTATTCAACTCCAATTGCTATCACTTTCTATGTGATAAAATTCCAAAATGCAACTAGTTGTGCATGTCTTCAAGCAATCTTTCATCTTTTTGATCGATTGATCGAGAAATGCATATTTAACGAAAAGAGTTATTCACATAATATAGAAGAATTATTTTGAATAATAACTAGTTTTTTGTTTTATTTTATTAATTTTTTGTACTAATAGATCTTTGTAATAAAACGTAAAAATTAACGAAGTGTAATAACATATAATACCTTGTATATGGGATCGAATACTTAATTCATAATTGAAATGGGTGCACATAAGTTTTTCATTAGTAGTCCTGGAATGGCGTCAACAATAACATAATAAGATATATGCAGATTTTATCTCTACCTTTGTGGGGTAAAGAGGTTGTTTTTGATAAACCTTCGACAAGGCAAATGCGACTAAGATTCTTCACTCCCCTTGTATCATTATGTTGAGAAAAAAGACCAATTCTTTGAAAGGGAAAAACACTATAAAATGCTCATGAGCTTCTCTTGACAACTACTTTTAAACTACAATTAAATCAAAAAGACGGAATGACCTGGGAGACCCTTGTATTTGACTCTGCTTGTAAGTTGGACCCTTGCACTTGTGACTTTACCAAATGGACCCTTAAACTCATTCATACACAATACTTTAAACCCATTTCTCATCTAATGTGTGTGCGTGTAATACACTCTTTTTACACATGAAATATCACGTCATTATTATTATTATTTTTTTCAATGACACATCAGAAATCAAATTTTAAAAAGAAATAATATTAAAAATAAAAGGTGCAATTTTCTCTCTCTTTCCCCTTCCTACTTCATCTTCTTCATTTTCATCCACCCTCATTCCTCACCCCAAAAACAAAAAAACCATCATTTTCATCTTTCTTCACATTTCACATTCAAAAGTTTTCTTAATCACAAAATATGAGAGATTGTAATTAACTCTTGCACATGCTTTAGGTTCTATTTATTTTGATTTGATAAAAAAATATTAAGAAAACTTCAAGTTGGAAAAAAATATATTTATGAGTAAATTCAAGCAATAGATCTTAAATTTATGAAAATGGTGAATGATATGTTTTCTTGCAAAAGTTTTTAAAATTTTATATTTGATGATTATGATGATAGGGTGTATCTCAAAGAAAAAGAATAGAAAAGAGGTAGGGTCGGGGGTGGGCGGTGTCTGGGGCTGAAGAAGAAGAGAAAAAGGGTGGGGTTGGGGCTGAAGAAGAGAAAAAAGATGGTGTGAGGCTGAAGAAGAGAGAAGGAGTGGGGGTGGGGTGTGGTGGGGTGGGCTAAAGAAGAAGAGAAAAAAGATGGGGTGGGGCTGAAGAAGAAGAGAGAAGGGATGGGAGTGGGGTGGGGTGGGATAAAGAAGAAAGATTTTGAGATTTTTTTTTTATAATTTATTATTATTATTATTTTGTCTTATAATTTTAAAAAATTTTAAATAAAAATATTACATTCACTTGCTTTAAAACGAGTGTGGTCTCACATTTGTCCAACTCAATCATTTTAGTGTCACATAAGCTTGGTCAATGATCAAAAGAGTTTAAAAAATAGAGTTTCATCGAGTTTAAGGGTTCATTTGACAAAGTGATGAGTAGAAGAGTTCATCTAACAAAAGGAGTCAAGTACAGGGACCTCCCAAGTCATTCCGCCAATCAAAAATATACAAACTTGCTAATTAGAACAATTAGCTTTGCTTGTATCCATTCCAAAACAAGAATCACCAAGTAAAGTGTCAAAAGAAGATTTTGGAAAACAATCTATAATGTACCCTATCCCCCTCAGAAATGGATACATATTAGTTTATAGAATCAAGCTACTAGTTGAAAACTTGGAACAAAAAAAAGTAACAAATTACATCATATATCAAACAACATAAAACTTGTTCATTAAAAAGTACATATACTGTAGAGCACTTGGCAACCAATATACCAAGTATCTGTCACACTGTAAATATTTCCTTATAAGTAAAAAAAGATGATTGCATTAGGAGTTTTCACTTCTTATAAGGTCTCCATCTGATACCTATTCAGTCAATATCTAGTTGGCGCGGCTCTTAATAACATCAAGTCCCATTTCGGTTGGGTCGGTTGCTTGCAACTCAATCTGAATTCCATCAACCTCTCTCTTGAATCTTTCCTTTGTACTGGCATAGATCATCTTGCTTCTCACCCTTGCTGTGTCAGGGGACCTTGAAGAGAAGAAAACGAAAAGAACACGTTGAGACAAAAGGTTTACATAACAATTTTGTTTTAAAATGCTTATGAACATTGAGAATACTACCATGCAATGAAAAAGATCCTGCTTTTCTGGCAATTCTCTGCAGTGACGAAATCAAAATCATACACAGCATATCGACATTCATTATCAGGAAGACACGCAGTGAAATCCTCGTAACTTTGGGCTGGCTCACCAACCTTTTCAACCACAACCTGCTTTTGTTTCTCCTCTATCTTAAAAACAATAAAGCGGTGAGTTCTTTTTGCTTTCAGCTCCAAGAACCTTAACTTGCAGTCATCATGCACAGCCATCCCGGACGCTGCATTAGCCTATACAGTAACCAAAATCCTCTGTTTGTGTTAGAACTTGTTCAATGTTTAATCAATCACAAGATTTTGAAGCAAAACGGTTCAATATTTCTCATCGAATTACATCAAAAGAGACCATCACAATAAATCTCCATTGTTCTCCATTTATCAATCAAGAGACACGAGAAACAACACTAAATGTGTACTAGATTTCATTCACGGACATTAATGCCGTCACATTGGTCTGCAGCAGCGGAGTTTATCCTTGTCGTAACATAGCTTACTAAGCTGTCCTAAACGAGCTCTGAACGCAAACAAGAGTAACTCCTGCATTCAGGGTAATGACTGGAAGCGGGACGAGTGGAGAGTCAAGTTTCAAGTGAATCTTGGAAGCGGACGAGCACAAGCAGGTAAACAGCTCATACAACATTTGTTTTCTCTGTCATTTCACCTACTTAAGTATAAAATAGGACACGAACTGATGGTTACATAGGAAGACTGCATCATGACTTTAACATTTTTTATTCTAAAGAAATGGACCTTGGGTCTAACTCAACACCAAAAGCTCCCAAGACCATATAAAGAGACCTATTAACCCTTCATGAGCCAATGCGAGACTCAAAAAAAACCACGCATCCAGGACTGGACATCTGGCGGACAATACAAGATTTAGCTATCAGTGACACTTCTCATTGGTTTAGAACAATGTATCAATGTCAAAAGAGTGGTGGCAGCAGATTACTCTTTCAGAAACAATTGTCAGTTATCATCAGTTAGAAATTTGAAAAAAGAAATGATCTTTGATTGGTCCAATTGATCTAATTCTTATTCATATATTACTCCAATACACGGCAGCCAACTAATAGAAAAAGATAATCCAAATGCAAAAAAATCCTAAACATGCATTACATCAAAAGAGTACAACTCCATAAACTCCCCTTAGATAGTAAATCATAATGTTTTCTCAAATTTCGTACTCAGAAGATCAAGAAAATCATCACACATTAGATCGACGGAATACCAACTAATTAAACACTTAATCTGAGCTGAACCCACATAAAATTAAACCAAAATTTTCAATTATAACAACTGCTGAACTGCCTGTACTAATCAAATACTCGGATCAACCCATAAGTTCACAAGATTTCAAGATGAAGTAACCCCAAAGATTCCATAAAGATCAGTTTCTTTAGCCAATACCCATATTTAACTCATCACATCAATCATAGATAAAAAACTAAACCATTTACAAAATCTTCTACTAACGCACCAAAGGAAAACAAAGCAAACCAGGAAGATCAACAATGAAATTTCCATAAAGATCACTTGTTTAGCCAACACCCATATAAATCATCTAATCAGATCAATCACAGATTAAAAACTAAACCCATTTACCAAATCTTTCTACTAAAACAAACAGACACACACCAAGAAAAACAAAAGTAAAACAAGACATCAACAGTGAAAATTTCAACAAAGATCACTTTTTTAGCCAACACCCATATAGATTATCTATTCAGATTAATCATAGATCAAAAGCTAAACTCATTTACAAATCCTTTCTACTAAAACAAACACACCAAGAAAAACAAAGTAAAACCAGAAGAATTCAACAGTGAAATTTCCATAAAGATCAGTTTTTTAGCCAACACCCATATAGATTATCCAATCAGATCAATCAAACACTAAACCCATTCACAAAATCTCTCTACTAACACACACACACAATAGGAAAATCAAAGCAAAACAAGAAGAAACTAACAGTGATATTCCCATAAAGATCAGTTTTTTAGCCAACACCCATATAGATTATCCAATCAAACACTAAACCCATTCACAAAATCTCTCTACTAACACACACACAACAGGAAAAACAAAGCAAAACAAGAAGAAACCAACAGTGAATGTTCCATAAAGATCACTTTTTTTAGCCAATACCCATATGGATTATCTAATCAGATCAATCAACACTAAACCCATTCACAAAATCTCTCTACTAACACACACACTAGCAAAAACAAAGCAAAACAAGAAGAAACCAACAGCAAAATTTCCATAAAGATCACTTTTTTAACCAACCCCCATATAGATTAACTAATCAGATCAATCAAAAACTAAACCCATTCACAAAATCTCTCTACTAACACACACACAAAAGGAAAAGGAAAAACAAAGCAAAACAAGAAGAAACCAACAGTGAAATTTCCATAAAGATCACTTTTTTAACCAACACCCATATAGATTAACTAATCAGATCAATCAAAACACTAAACCCATTCACAAAATCTCTCTACTAACACACACACAAAAGGAAAAGGAAAAACAAAGCAAAACAAGAAGAAACCAACAGTGAAATTTCCATAAAGATCACTTTTTTAACCAACACCCATATAGATTAACTAATCAGATCAATCAAAACACTAAACCCATTCACAAAATCTCTCTACTAACACACACACAAAAGGAAAAGGAAAAACAAAGCAAAACAAGAAGAAACCAACAGTGAAATTTCCATAAAGATCACTTTTTTAACCAACACCCATATAGATTAACTAATCAGATCAATCAAAACACTAAACCCATTCACAAAATCTCTCTACTAACACACACACAAAAGGAAAAGGAAAAACAAAGCAAAACAAGAAGAAACCAACAGTGAAATTTCCATAAAGATCACTTTTTTAACCAACACCCATATAGATTAACTAATCAGATCAATCAAA
>JAJOOS010006964.1:0-17684 GCA_029582725.1 Solanum chiquidenum
TTAGTAGGATGGTGAAGGACGTGCTTGCAATTCAAGGATCATCAGTTGCTTCGGAGGCAGCTTTCAGCGCGGCAAGATTTCAAATTGGAGACCACAGATATTCGTTAGCAGAAGACAGTTTGGAGATATCGGTGTTGTTTAGAGATTGGATAAATTTTGAGCGGAGAAATCAAGGACTTCCAAAGTTGGATAGTCAATTTGAACTTTTCATAGATTCAGCCATTGGATGTGGTAGTGACGCATGGAACTTCAAGATCATCAACGAGCTTTACCAAGACCAGTAGTTGATTACGGTCAATCTATAGCTGAGTTAGAGAAAGGATTTACGGGACTATACAACTATTAGTATTACATTTGAGGCTTAGTTGAAACAGAATCCTTCCTAGAAGGTGGTTGCGTAAACTATGCACTCTACTAATAGTTGTAATTGTAATTTGTAATACAAATTTAAATAAATTGGAATATTGAATTGATATTTTTTAATTTGTGACTTTGTGTCATTGTTTTATCCTTATTTTTATTTAATTTTTCAAAATTACAAACTTAAGTTATTTAAATTACAAGTTATAAATATAAGTATATAACTTATAAGTTATAACATATTAATAAGTAATAACTTATAAACTTCAAAAGATTCAAATCTTGAAAACTTAAGCTCAAAAACATTTTTAATTTTTTTTTTTTTATTAAACTTGACTTGCATACTTCAAAAGATTCAAATATTTAAAACTAAGCTCAAAAATATTTTTTTTAAAAAAACTTTATTAAACTTAACTTGCAAACTTAATAAGTAAAAATTAAAAAAAATATTTTAAAAATAAACTTAAGTAAAACTACATTATAAATTTCAAAACTATTAATTTAAACTTAGAAAAATAAAAAAATATTGATATTTTTGTATTTCAAAAAATTAAATAACTAATTTCTTTTTAATCATTTTTTGAAATGTCGTTCCGTTTATCCCATCTCGTTCCATTCCGGTTCGTTCCGGTCCGTTCCGGTTCCATCCCGATATATAGTGGGACGGGACGGAACCGTGTATCCGTACCGGTAATTCCGGTCCGGTTCATCCCGGTACCGATCAACCCATCCCGATCCGATCCGGTACCGGTTCATTCCGGTCCGGTGATTCCGGTCCGGTCCGTTGCCCAGTCTTAGATAAAATAAAAGGAAGAAGATGAGAGAGAAGAAAAAAAAAACTACATGAAATCCCCAAAAAAGGTATTAGAAGACATGAAAAAAAATACTTACATGAAACCCCAAAGAAAAGGTCTAAGAAGGCATGAATAAATAGGGGAATAAATTGTCTAATTAATTATAGTTGATTAAGGATTACAAAAAAACTGATAGTACGTGGGTTGAAGCAATGGTTTAATAGGAAAAAATGTGTGATAATGCACATTAATTGCTCCATTATGTATTTAGCTGCTACATATTTCTTTTTGGAAGGAAGAGTTAAATGTAGTAAAGGTTAACAATAAGGAAAGTGAATAATTGTTTTAAAAGGTTATTGAATAGAAAATGAGAGAAAAAAATTTATGATTTTAAGAAATAGATAAATAGTAATACTGATCAATTAAGCATGCCACATCAACGTGATTTTTTTCAGCTTTATAAATATATATAGATTGGCGATTAACATGAACCCATATTTATTCTTAGGTTCACTTTTTTCTATTTCCCTTTCTATTTTTATTTTCTTATTATTGAATATTCTAAAGTCTACCAAATGGTAAAAACCTTTTGTATTATGCAAAATCTATTGTTGTGTGTTTATAAAAAAGATCAAATTTGTTTTTGAGATAAGTGTCAACACACACCTAAACTATTCCTTTTTTTGAGTTTCATACCTAAACTATCGAGAGTGTGAGTTTCATACCTAAACTATCACTTTTTTGTTTGAGAAATATGTTGACATCCTTTGAGAGGGCGCAACATCGCGGTGACTCACCAAAAAATAGTAAAAAATGAATGAAAGAGTTAAAAGAATTTTAAAAAATGGTAAAGGGGTAAAAGGGAAAAGAGAGTCGCCACCTAATTTTAAGGAAAATTAGGAAACCAATTAATAAATTAACTTAAAAGAAAGTCTACGAAACCAATTGACTCTAGGTAAGGGGTTCAGGTTATTTCGAAGGGAAGGGGTTATGCATCCTTCGAAATCCACAAATGTGAGTCCCGACTGAATTCATTTTTTTTCAAATTGAGGAGGTGAATAAAATAATGTACAAGTATAATAAACATGCAATATACACAAATAATATGATAAAACAATAATATAGGAATAGGCCTAAATTTGTCTATCGTCAATAATATACAATAATGAATAAAAGTATAATTCAAACCTAATTCGAATAACTTCGATGGGAAGCATTTCCGGGTACCTGTAAAGACGCTTAGTAAAAGTGTTAGTAATAAATTAACATGAATAAAAATAAATGATCAAAGAATAACATATAAATAAAAACCCGTCTTATTAACATGGGAGGCCTTGGAAATCGACAGCAATTTCTTCATCGGCCAATTTTAACAAGTAAATAATATAAACTTAACTAAATTTCCGTCTTTTAAAATGGAGAGGCCTCCAAAATCGACGGAGAGATTTTCTCATTGGCCATTTTTAACAAATAAAATATATAAACTTAAACTAAATTTCCGTCTTTAATAATTGGAGAGGCCTCGAAAACCGACGGAGAGATTTTTTCATTGGTCATTTTTAACAAATAAAATATATAAACTTTAAACTAAATTTTCGTCTTTAATAATTGGGGAGACCTCAAAAACCGACGGAGAGATTTTATCATTGGCCAATTTTATATATAATAAGTCCACTAAATAATATCAATATAAGAAATGTAAAAATTAATAAATATTAAGGTATGAACATAAATAATTGAAACTAACAGAGAATAAACAGAGTCCTAATATAACCAACTCAATCAATCTAAACATAAAAATGTCCACAAAATTTTTAAAAAAATGCACAGAGCCACAATTGTATTAAATATATTATAAAATACACACAGCGACAAATTCAAAATAAATAAAAGTGAAACATAACAATAATTAAAAATAAATTAAAAAAATACTACAACATCATAAACACAAAGCTAAATAAAAACGGTATCAAATTTTAGATATTCAAAATAAAGAAGTCGAAGTAAAATTGTTGGAGTTTTAAAACTCATTAAAATAGTATAAAAAAAATAAAAACTAAAATAAAAATTATGAATAACCCCAAACAAAACAATACAATGCAAAAGAGATCACTATAGCTTGTCAAAGCAATAATATTCACCAAAATTAAGACAATCACCGGCAAAATAGAGCAAACAAATCAAATATAATGGAATGCAAACCAGTAATAGAACATATGTCTATTCACTTAGAAAGTTCAAAAATTTACAAGAAATATTAACAATATTGACAATAACAAGACCAATACAATGACAATGATAAATCAACAAACCAACAGTAAATAAAATTATTTAACAAACGAAAGTGTAGACACAAATATGTACTAAAATGCAAAAAATGGAAAATAAAAGGGGTCACCGGAGTGGCAGAGTTCCCTGCAGCTGGTTCGACTTGGAGCTCGGAGCTCATCTGGTCATCGGCTTTCGCCCCAAAATGCAGATCTGATCGTATTTAGACACCTGCAAAACAAAAAAAACCGTAAAGGGAAAAGGGGATGGGGACCGGCCGTTTTTCTGGTGGGTGTTTGGTTGTTGGGTTGTCGGAAATGTGTGGAATGGAGGTCGTTTAGGTGTTTTCGGAACTTATTTCCGGTGGTTGGAGAAGAGGGAAACGTTGGTGTTGTTTGTTTATCGCTCCGGTGGAGGCCGCTGGTGGTCTATTTTTGGAGAGGAGAACGAATGGTGGTGCTCCGGCGTGGTCTGATAGATTGGAGCTCGGAGTTCGCTGCTCACTGCCCGCTGGAGCTGGTGGTTTCGAGAAGGTGATTTCAGATGTGTGTTGAACTGGTGGAAGAGGGTTTCAGTGAGATTTTTGATGGGTCTGATGGCTGTTCGGTGGAGCGATGGTGTTGAAGCTAGGTTTGGGTGGTGGAGGTCAGGTAGTGTTGTTGTTGTGGTTTCTCCGGCATGGAGAGGATGTTTGGTTGTTGGCGGCTGGTAGTTGATTTCTGGTGAGGGAGAAAGGAGAGGCAGTGAAGAATATAAGCTGACCAGTGGGGTCTGTTTTGGGTGGTGACTGGTCGGAGCTCCGGTAAAGGTTCGCCGGAGAAAGATAATGAACAATAAAAATCTGAAAATTGAACCCCAAATTCTAAAATTAATTCACCACCCCCTTAACCTAATAGGTTAACTATTATTTATATAGAGAGTTGAAAACTACAATATTACTATTTTAAAATTGTGGATCAAAATTATCGATTAGTAAATATATGTCTATGAAATATTATCTATATCGGAATGAATTTTTGGATTGGTCAAAAAATATAAAAATAAATATTAACAAATGTAACAGATAAAATGAATATATAAAAAAAATATAAAGAACGTAACCAATGACATGTAAAAAATATAATTTTAAAATTAATTAAATAAATAAAAAAAATCCTAAATTTTGATAAATAAGGATAGTTATCGATAAATTTATAAAAAAATATAAAAAATATATTTTAAACTATTAAATAAATAAAATTTAAAAGTTACGAATTTTGAAAATGTTAGGCCAAAATTGGGTGTCAACAAAACACATCTCAGTGGTGTGTGTAATACACTCTCTCTTTTATTTGAAAAAGCCTTGACACATGACATTTCACATGGACAAAATATTTCACCTTGACAAAAATTAAATAATAAACCATAAATATTAATTAAAAATTAAAGATTAAAGTATTACTATCCATAAAAAAATATTTTTTTAAAAATAAAATTTAAATTATTTTTCTTGTCCCACTCCACCACCTCCTCCATGCCCCCCTCCCCCTCCCCCTCCCAAAAAGGAACCACCCACATATCCCTCCCCCCCCCCCCCAATTTTATTTTTTAAACAATAAAAATTCTACCACATCCTATTTAACCCTCCGCTCCTAATTATTATTATTTTTTACATTTTTCTCATTTTGTGTTAGTTATGTACGTACATATATTTATTTATTTTAAAATTCTACTAGTGTACCAAATAAAACATAAATAAGTAAAAAATTAAAAATTGTCTTGCGGCGGCAAGTAAAAAATATTTTTGATATACATATATCTAACACAAAATGAGAAATTTTTTGGATGCGGAGGGTTAGGTGGGGTGGGTAGAATTATTTATTTAAAAAATAAATAATATCTAAATTAGTATTTGAGTGGGGGGGGGGGGGGAGGATATGAAGTAAAATAAAAAAATTATAAAAGAAATTTGAACAAACAAAAACTTTAAAAAATGGCCGAGGGGTGGGGGGTGGGCGGTGAGAGGAAGCGATAGAGTGGGGTAAGAAAAATATTTTACATTTTATTTTATAAAAGAAATATTATTTTTTTGGATAATAATTTTTTAATTTTTAATTTTAACTAATACTAATAATTTATTTAATTTTTGTCAAGGTTGAATGTTTTGTCCATGTGGAGTGCGATGTGACAATTTTTTAAAATAAAAGAGAGTGTTTTACACACACCATGATGAGAGTGATATAAAAGAGAGAGATGTGTTTATCAAACTAAAAAGTGTTAGTTTAGGTATGAAACTCACACACTTAATAGTTAGGTATGAAACTAAAAAAAATGCTACAGTTTATGTGTGTTTTTGAAACTCTTTGTTTTTTGGTGTATTCTTTAAATTTCAAGTATGACAACAAATCAATACTATTATGAAATCATTATATTAACTTATCAAATTTATAACGCAACTATTTCAATATCATTATATAAGTTTTCAAAATTTTCAAGTTAGGTTTTATTAATTTAACTTATATTATATTTTTTTCAT
This sequence comes from Solanum chiquidenum, assembly GCA_029582725.1. NCBI lineage: Eukaryota > Viridiplantae > Streptophyta > Magnoliopsida > Solanales > Solanaceae > Solanum > Solanum chiquidenum. Next base: position 5,938 of record JAJOOS010006964.1, read on the forward strand.
TGAAAATTATTATTGTTTACATTTTTACTTCATAAGGTTTGCACTCTGCATTAATCCTACCTATTCGAGACTTGACTTGTAGGATTGCATTGAATATGTTATAATTATTAATTTATAGTATTTGACAACTAAAATTCCTAAAATCTTGTTATGAAGTTTGGCTTTAGGCTCCCAAACTTGTTGAGACGGCTCTGTCGGTGTAACGACCTGATTCCGTCGTTAGGAAAAAGCCAATGGAGAAAGAATTGGGGCCAGAAAACCTTTTCATAGTAACTTGAGATTTTCTAGCCTAGTCCAGATTTGGACGAAATCGGAGTCAGTGAGGTTTAGGGAAATCTGGTAGCAATTGGATGACTTATTTATGATTTTGATTACATGAGTGTTTAGATAAGTGGTTAAAGAATTTGTATGACTTTACGGAAATGAATTCGGGTGAGTAGAACTCCCAAAATCGTTCTTAGCATGAACGGTATTTTCTGAGAGTCGTTGGTTAAAGGTGTGTTGTGAAATGGGAGTCTTGAAATTATTAAAATAGCTCACTGGTTTCGTACTAACTTGGATCGGTTGCCATGTTTCGGCATTAACATGGGATCAGTTGCAACGTTTCGGCATAAACATTGAATCGGGTACCACGATCTGGTATGCTAACAGTTTAGGTGTGGGTTCCATGAGAGAACCGTTGAATTGGGTCCGGTGAGAGGACCATTGAATTGTGTTGTGAATTTACTCATGATGATTACGTTCATATCTAATGATGATTGATATTGGGAGACTGTATGTTGCTCTAAACGATAACCAATGTATATTATTAAGAACGTGTGATGCTACATTGATCCTGAAAAGATGACTAATATTATATATGTTCGGTATATGCCTGTTTTATAATGTTGTGGTTACTTACATGTGTTTCACTTATTGGGATAACCATGTGATCCTACCAATACACTGTGACTGTGTACTGATACTGCACTTGCTTGTTCTTTGTTGAGTACAAGGCATCTTCAGGCGGTTATTGATAGACCTCGCCTAAGTGACTATTGAGCATAACCGGATTCATGGGTGAGCCATTTCTTTCAGGTTGCCATGGATCTCTCTTGTTTAAGTCCACTCTTTTCGGACTCAGACTATTTGTTTAAGGTGTTGTATAGTTTCGGGGTTGTACCCCTTGTTCCTAGACTTGTCGTTAATAGAGTTTTGGTACAATAACTTTCAAGTTCTAGGGGTTGAATTTCCGCATTAGTTGGTTAGTTAATTGTTTAAACCTTTGAAGTTTATGAGAACTCCATTTTTATTGTCATTTATCTTTAAATGCCTTAATTTTCATAAATTTGTTTGTTTGGGTTATAGTAATGGTTCTCCCACCGGAGGGTTTGTGTGGGTGCCAATCACGACGGTCTGGGTCGTGACAAAGTTGGTATCAGAGCCCTAGGTTCGTTGATCTCATTGTACCAAAATGAGTCTAGTAGAGTCTTGCGGAATGGTACGATGACGTCCGTACTTTTCTTCGAGAGGCTATTGGACTTCAGGAAAAAAACACTTCTTTCTACTCCTTCGTGTTATGACTTGAATCCAATTGGTATCTGAGTGATACAAATTGATATCTTTCCTCCTTCACTCTATGGAACGAACTAATTATAAAATTCGGACTTATCTGCAAGTTGTAACTGTTTGAGTGTCGTGAAACTTGTTGTGAAAAAAAGTCATCACGAGATTAGGTATAAGGGTCTAGATAAATTACGATGTGGTTTGTAAGCGAGAAATCTGGACGTGTGTTGTGACCAACTGATAATCGTGTGAGAGTCTGGGTGTATCCTGGGGATATGTGCGTGGTAGTGTTGAAACGATGTAAAAGGATTCTAAAGTGCATACTTCGTTGGGTTGATCAGGGGATAGACAATGATTTTCCTAGCTAAAGGGATTTTTTTAAATGCCTAGTTATAGTCGGGAAATCTAGGGGAAATATAGAAAGGAGAGGAACCCCAGAAATTGTTGGCAGGGGTTCTGTTTTCGTCGGAGCCACTGGGGAGGATAATCTCGCCAGCGCGAGACCTCCAATGCGGTATTTCTCCCGCCAGAGCAGGACAGGGCAAAACAGAATCTCAGCCCTGTCTCTCATGTTTTCCCCTAGTCACATTTATGAACCCCGAATCGTACCTGAACTAACCCGCGCGATCTAATTCAATGTTCATCAATCGAATATAAGTTATAATGTGTGTTAAAATTATGGAGAATCTGGACATATGAGGAGGAAATCAGTGAGGTCGTAGAGGCCGGGGAAACGGTAGTGCATCCAGGTGAGGAGGTTGTCCGTCAAGACGACAGAGCTCAGTTATATGCTTTTCCGGGCAAGATCGAGTTTGAGGGTGTGATGCAATAGTCACAAGAGCTAGTCTTGTCTGTTCCCGGATGTCTATTATTTTGTTTGATTCGGGTTTTACTTATTCGTATGTGTCAGTTCAATTGCCTTGGATTTGATGTGGTTTGTGATATACTTGATGCCCCCATCCATGTTTCTACCCAGTTGAAGAGTCAGTCATAGTCACCCATGTGTATCGTGTTGTCCTGTTTTGGTTATGAATTCTCATATTTGCTTTGATTTGGTTATGATGGATATAAATGACTTGATATAATCTTAGGCATGACTTGGTTGTCCCCATATTATACCAGGCTTAATTGTAATACTAAGTCGGTAACTTTAGAGATCCCCGATAGGGAAAGATTAAAGTGGGAAGGGGTGTACAAGCCTAAGCTAGCTAAGATCATATCCTCCATTTGGGTTAGGAAACTGATAGGGCAGGGTTGTTTGGCATTTGGCTCATGTTTGGGATGTTGAGGTTGAGTCTCCCTCTATTGAGTCTGTTCCTGTGGTGTCTGAGTTTAAGGAAGTGTTTCCTATGGATTTACCTGGTATGCCTCCAGATAGAGACAGAGATTTCTGCATTGACTTGGAAATTGGAACTCACCCCATTTTCATCCCTCCGTATCTTATTGCTCTAGCAGAATTAAGAGAGCTTATGGCTCAAATCCAAGAGCTTCTTGATAAAGTTTCATTCGTCCTAGTGTTTCTCCGTGTGGTGCTCCTGTCTTATTGTTATGAAGAGGAAGGGTAGTATGAGGACTGGTGATTTTATCTTGAGCTATAATGGAGTGGATTAATATCGGAATGGCAAGCTTATGAATAAAGAAAGTCCTATTGAGTATACTTGGGTGGAGGAAATTGAAGATGTTACTAACAAGGTGCGTATAAAATTGGGTTAGTCTGTTGAATTTGATGAGTATACCTGAGTTTGAGGTGTCATGTTGATAAAAGGTTGGCTTCGTAGCGATAGTCAGGGTTGACTGAGAATAATGGTAATAAGAGTTCGTAGTGGATTTTGATAGGATGCAAATATATAATGAGATTGTTGATTAAGCGAATTTTGTATAGTAATTACGACTTGCGAGTACCTAAGGTTGTGGTTTTCTAATATTTGGTGAGTAACGTGGTTGTATAGAAAGTTTTAAGAGATGGTGGGACACCACTCGAACCAAATTTTAAAGAGTTAGAGTTATAATGAAGAAAAATAGTGGGATGTAGTACAACCTTTAGAGAGAGGCTAGAACAAGAATATTTTATTTGGTTGCGAATGCGAAAGAGATATCTTTAGAGGGGTAGATAATTGGGTTCAGAGACGCGTGATTTCATTTGTTTATTGTGGCTATGGTAATAGTGTCACAAGTCCCTCAGATTGGTTAAAAACTATTGGAAAAGACTTGAGAAATGAGTGTACATACATTAGCTCGAGTGTGATGATAGATGTTTGTTTTGTTTTGAGTTTAGTAATGAGTGTGATTGAAATTTTAGCGAAAATATATTGTAATATCGATGGAGATGTGATCAATGATAAGCGAAGATCAGGGATTTCATAAAAATCTTCAAGGTATAAGCTAATGTTGATAGATAAGGGGATTGTGTTATACGGTGGAGGTTACAATTCAGAGTTTTCATTATAATTCTACATTCATGGTGATATATTTTGTCAAGGTAAAGAATGATCAATTGTATCCGGTATTGAGCATGTGAAAGGACTTACACCTGATTTGAGTCGTAAAGTTTATTACTTTTGATTGTTAAAGTACCTGAGAAAGGTTTCATTTAAAACTGTTGGTTTATAATAAGGTAAATGGTCGGTGTGTTATGATGGTTGTTAGTATTGTGAGTATGATTTACTAGTTATGCTCTCGTGTGTTTTCACTGTTGTGGGTGGATCCCTAGTGGTGGATCAGGGGTACCACAAATCCTGCGATGTTCTCTTGGTTGAATGAGAAGATTGGGAAGATTTGGTTATTTCGAATGGCATAATTAGTGTTATCTTGGAGTTGTTAAAAGTATTTTAGTGGTTCTACATGTACCACCTTGCTTATGAGAGTTCATAGAAGAGCTACCATGTGTAATTATAGTTGTTCGACAATCTTATATTCATCTAGTCGGTGAGGTCATGTATTGATTATGTGTGATTAAATGTGGGGATCAATGAATCCAATTCTACTATTCTTAAAAGGTAATCTATAATTACTAAATCTAGCATTTCGATAGTGTCGCTAGAGGATTTGTATGCTTGGACATATCCCTCAATAAATATCTGATGTCTAAAGACCAAATTTTGGTAACTTAAGCTTATGGAAATTTATGTTGTGAGAGGGAGATGTTGATAAGAACTATGATTGTTTGAGTATTATGAGTGTGTCATGGTTGATTCAGGTTGACTTCTAATTGTAGCGAGTATTGATTTGAAATTTTGTCATACTTAAGTGCTAAAAGATTCGTTTGAATGATTGCGTCAAGGTCCTTGATAACATGTTACAGACGTGTGTACGATTAACTTTGGTGGTTGTTGGGAATCACTTTGTTGTTTGTTAAGTGTACTTACAAAAATATTTATCACTAGAGTATTGAGATGACTTCATTTAGGCATTGTATGGGATGATGTATAAGTATTCAATTGGTTGGCTGGGGACGAGGATTATATCATAAGGTGAGACTTAGTGTTGTTAAACAAGACCTTCGGTGTGAGGAAGAATCGGTTGAAATTCTTGATCATGATGTCTGAAAGCTAAGGAAATGCGAGACAAGTATCCCGAGTAATTCGACGTTTCATATACTACTCTACCCTTACTTTAGCCAGTCTTCCCTAGTTGATCACTCGGAGACGAGTGATGGGTAAATTGATATCTATTGTAACGACCTGATTCCGTCGTTAGGGAAAAGCCAATGGAGAAAGAATTGGGGCCTGAAATTTTTTTCATAGTAACTTGAGATTTCCTAGCCTAGTCCAGATTTGGACGAAATCAGAGTTAGTTTGGTCTAGGGAAATCTGGTAGCAATCGGGTGACTTATTTATGATTTTGATTCTATGAGTGGTTAGATAAGTGGTTAAGGAATCTGTACGGCTTTACGAAATGGAATTCGGGTGAATAGAACTCCCGAAATCGATCTTAGCGTGAAAGATATTTTCTGAGCGTCGTTGGTTAATGGTGTGTTGTGAAATGGGGGTCTTGGAATTATTAAAATAGCTCACTTGTTCCGTACAATCTGTTGGGGCGGGATTTCTGCTGCCAGGGCGGACCTGTTGTAGCGGGGTGAGGACCGTTGTGGCGGGTCCGACGCAACTTAAGGTCATAAATAAACCCCAAAACGTCTTTATTCTGCATTTTTCGACTTTGAGAGCTAGGAGATGACCTCAGACGAGTTCTTGAGCATTTTTCACCATTCTTGAGGCTAAAGGTAAGATTTTAACTCCCCGAATACGTGTTTCGATCCGTAAAACATAGTTTCTTGGGTAATTATCGATGGGCGAGGGTTTTGATCTGTGATTTATGGTGGGAAAATCCCTAAATTGGGTATTAGGATCTTGGGTTTGGTCTAGGGTTATTGGGTTTGTTATAATTCGGATAATTAGACCTTTGATTATTGATCATTGCGTATAAATTATTGTTTGTAAACCTAGAACAAGCGAAAAGAATTAGAAAAGGAAAGATTCAAGTGCCTTAGGGGATTCAAGCTTGGATTCGAGGTAGGTGATGGTTGTGATTTCATGTTGGTGTGATATATGTTTGTAATTGCTCATTATAATGCATAAATGTATGCGAATATTGCATTATTGATCACTCTAATCATAAATGAGGATAATTGAATAATCGTATGCCATGAATCACCTCTTGTTGTATGATTCTGAGAATATACATTGTGATTGTGATTGTGGTTTGTTGAATGGATCGGGTGTTGTGTTCCGACATACTAACTTTGATCAGTTGCCACGTTCCGACATAAATATTGGATCGGGTACCACTTTCCGATATGCTAACAGTTTGGGTGTGGATTCCATGAGAGGAATTGAATTGGGTCCCGTAAGAGGACTATTGAATTGTGTTGTGAATCTACTCGTGATGATTACGTTCATATCTAATCACTACAAGAAAAATTGCCTATAAGGAAGGCAAATCTCGTCCTTAAATGTCCAAATCTGGTCGCAAATGGCCTATTGCGACGGCAAAATGCTGGTCGCCACCCGTCCTAACAGGCTTCTTCGCTAAAGATTAGTTGCGACGGGTGTCTATATCTGGTCGTTAAATGTCACTAGAGACGGCAACTAATATAGTCGCTAATGTACTTTTAGAGACCGTGAATCCCGTCCCAAATAGGCAATTTTTATATTTGAAATATAGCTATTTGTGACCATTAAACTTTTTTTGTGAAGAGTAAGTACGTGGTCCTAAATTACTCAATCGCGACAAGCAAATTCCTTGTCCTAGATTAATCTTTAGAGACGAGAAATTGCCTTGTCCTAGATTAACCTTTAGAGAAGAGCAACTACCTCATCCTATATTAATATTTAGAGACAAGCAACTACTGAGTCCTCTAATTTACCACGAACTGTACATCAACTTCATATCATAAAATTGATAAATTTCATCACTAAATATAAAATTCTACTAATAAAAAATTCAATACAAGATGATGATAAATATACTTTCAATATTTGCTCAACAAAAAATACTTAATCAATTAGCATCCCGAGCTAGACTATGTTATCAAGTTTTACATAACATTCTTAGCAAAATAATAATGAGCTTGTGCATCTTCTAAACTTTCATCTTGACTTGTAACTTCAATCTTCAAAAATCTGTAAGAACAAAATTTTTCAAAGATCATAAATACCTATTGGTATATAATCATATCTATGAAGTTACACTAGATTAGTTAAAGTGCTCACCACAAAAGAAGTGTAGAATTCATCAATTCTACAGAAACCTCAGCAAGCTGCAATAGCACAAAAAAAATTATTAGAGAAGTTCAATATGATGGATTTTATAGACTTGAGAATATTCAGAGGACTTGGGTTGAAAGAATTGAGAATACTACGAATAACTAAGAAACTATGATGAATTAACACAAAGAATAATCTTTATGGAGGGTTGTAATCGTGCAACAGTCTGCTTAAGTTGATATCAGTTCTGGTGGTACTTATGTGCTTCACTGCTTATGTTGTACCCAAACTTACAAAAGCCTCAATAAATCAGCTCCATGTGTGTCAGGCTTTCTATGTTCAGATAGTTTGAAGTAGATGTAGTTGTTATTGGGTACTATGTTCTGAATGTTCTAGTAAAGGTCGTGTGATATTTAACTTATCGCCATAGTATCTAGTTCAATTATGGTAAAAGTATTCTAAAAAGCATACTGATAATCAACAACTCTTTGGTTGAGAAACACCAATTCTCACTGTCATAAACTGTAGAGAAACATCCTGGAGTGATAAGACTTTAGTCACGGTGCTACACAAACTGGATGTCGGCAGAATTGATTTTGGTCAATTTTTGGGGTCACAGATGATTGGAGATAACACATTGATGATCATTTTATACAACATATAAAAAATATCTAGTGAGGGAAATTGTTATAGCGAGTAGATATGTAGGACACATGATAGACGAATACATTGGGATCTGATGCTTAGAAGAGCCTATGAGGTTTACGTGTATACAAATTCCAACTGAAATGATCTACAAGCAGAAGAAAACATATGCTAGCTAGCACTCATCAAGTGGGAGTCGTATTCATTTACTTATCAACTATTTGAAGCAGGAAAATAAAAGAACAAACAAAGTTTAGTTTCACGCAGCAGTGCAGAGAAGTATGTGAAAATAAAGCAAGAAGAAGATGTGCAGCAGTGGCAAGAAGTCTAGTTAACTTATGGTTCCTCGATTAACAAGTTGATGTTTGTTATTGCAAGTGCAAGAAACAACAGCATGCCTGATAGTTATGCAGAAGTGTTTGAAAACAGAGAAAAAAAATGTGCAGCAGTGAAATGTGCAGCAGTTAATTAGTTGTTCCTCTGTTAAGCAACTAGTTCTTCTAAAATTACAAATAAAGCAACAACAACAGCATGCCTGGCAGCTATGCAGAGAAGTGTATTTATAATAGAGCAAGAAGAGTATGTGCAGCAGTGACTATACACGATTGAATTTGAGCAACTTCTAAAGTGACTATACACAAATCAACAAAATTAATTAAAAATTGTTACTTACTTGGTTAACAAAACAAGACAGTGGTTATTCAGCTTAAACGGGTGATGTCGTATGCAAGATATGTGACTTTGAAGAAGTTCCCCATTTCACGTCTCCAGCCTTTACTTCACCACCAAAGTAAAATACAGGGCTACGATTTTGAGGTCCATAACATTTTTCTACTATCTCTAAGCTCGGTAGAGATGGCTCGGCTTTCACTATTTCTTTGATCTGAGCCTACAACGTATATAAAAGGACATATTCAATTAGAGCCCATAATATTTAAAGAAATTTACTCATTCAATTTATCAAACACACATGTTTTACAATTACTTCAGGTTCAACAAGCTTGTTACTTTTCATACAAGTCTGAATGAAAATAGTCTTCAAATTTTGTGGGCTGCCACCTTTCTCGCCCATTACATCAAAGAAAAACATGTCAAATAACAGTTCAAAATAAATGAAAGGCACAAAACTAAACATTAGGAATTGAAAGAACATTTACCAACGATACAGAGAAATAATTTTGAGACTTAACCATTGATTCTCTACGCTGCATGTTCTACACTATTGGAAGCTATTCGATCTGCTGTTGTAGACATTTGATGGCAGTTAAGAACCACGATGAAAGGGCCAAATACCCAGTCATTAAATACACTACATTTGTTACCTCAATAACTACCCACATGTGATCCAGTTTTTGTTGCGAAATATCACGCCATGATTATACCCCCAATGAACTCATATTACAATCAAGAATTATTTATTCCAAGTGTCCCAAAACAGATTGTTATTTGTTCCAACCGTCCGATTATTGTAAAAGGTTAATTTCAGTAGTTGATGCCTTAATATTTGAGCTTTGTGAAGGGCATTGTGGATTCAGAAGAACATCCTTTTAACATCTCTAGAGATATGTTGCAGTAGAAAATGATCATGAAGGTTATTCGCAAGACTTTGGAGAAGAACCGTGTTAATCTATTCATTGAAATTACAGAGAACACAGAGGATTAAAACAAACATTATGAGGCTTTCTCTAAGAAACTCAAGCCGTTGTCATCAATGGAAACATCTTCTGCACTCAAAAAAGTGAAGCCGAGGAAAATGAAGTAGCTTGCTTCTCATGGGAAGAGTTTGAACAAATGTTAATGAATGCAGATGTAAAATGCTAAGAACTGCATTTTGCTAACTAGTTATTGCTCCCTTCACTTAAGCATTGTGTCATATATATAGGGAAGTTTGGACCATGAACTTTATCATAAAAAGATGACTGATATTTGCTCGATTATGTACACTAGCAGAACTACAGGAGAGCAAAAATGTGTCATTCTGACTAATGGTGCTTCCATTGGAGAAGTCCAGTCAATGGATGAACTTCTCCCTAAAACAGATAAAGAGGTTATTTTTAGTTATCCCTCTTGTTTGGCTTAATCATATAACAAATCTCCAGTTGATTTATGTACTTTCTACCTTATTCTCATTGGTGCAATAAAATCTAAGTGTGATCTCAATCTTGATCAATTTGTGTTAAATTTAGGGAACCACGGAGTACACATAGTTTTCATTCCTAACACTAGCTCACATATTTGATCCATTAATTGAGACATATTACATATACAGGGGTGTTTCAATGGGATTTTTTCAAGGTGTAAGAGCATATATTCTTTATATAGTATATAACTTATAGTTTCTTAAAATACTAACTTGTACCTTCTATGGAAATTGATTCAACTAGATGTTTGCATCTGAATATAGAAAACGACCAGATAATGAAGAAGAATATAAAGAGTAATTTGAACAAAACAAACACAACAGGGAATTAAGAAAGGAAGAAAATTCAACGCTGAAGAAGAGGCATACCTATGAATTTAGATGGAAATCAACACGCAGAAGAGGGTAGAACTTCATTACCTACAACCTGTGCTTTCTCTATTTTGAGAAAGTGCTGAAGAAAACTGAAAGTATTAGCACAATGCTTTTTCTAGAGAATTGCGATTTGAAGATCTGCTACAGAGATTGTGATGAAGTCAATTTAGGGCTTTTCTATATTGAAAAATATGAAGTGAATTAATTAATTGTTCTGTATTGTGAGGAGTTTTGTTTTAAAGAATTTTAATAATTTAGGTAAATTTTTGGCGCCTGATGAGTTTTTGTGAAAAATTGAAAATGCATTTTTTCCCGCTTGTCACCACTATATTTACATTTTGGGACCAGTTAGAACTTTCTTTAGGGACTACATTTTGTACCTTCACAATAACATATAAAATTAGGGACAAGAATATAATCTCGTCCTAATACATGTACATTTTGAGACTAGATTATTAACTCGTCCCAAAATATTGGTCTTAATTAACAGTTTTTCTTGTAGTGTTAATCATAAGTCCCTTGGGAACGATAACTCGTTTCTTCAAGAATCTATATTACTTGCGCGACCACGTACACTTGCGTGTATACTGGGGAGCAACACCTACTTATAGAGGTTTTTCAAGAAATAATGTTAAATTTGATGTTTTTGTATATCAAGGTAAGCATTGTCAATATCTTCGTTTAAATTTAGCATATTAGATTGTAGAGTGTCTATAGCATCGGACATGGGTCGTAGTGTTAATGGACGTGATTATTTAACTGTTACAGCACATTGGATTGATCATAACTGGAATTTGCAAAAAAGAATCTTAAGTTATAAAGAATGTATAGATAAAAAAACTGGTGCATATTTAGCTTCAAATATTTTGAGTGTTCTAGATTATTACATGCTTATAGATAAAGTAATGTCTGTCGCATTAGATAATACATCTAATAATACAAACGTTGCTAGTATGTTAAAAACTAGATTATGTCCAATAGATGTTAATTCTTTTCATGTTAGATGTGTTGCACATGTATTAAATTTAGTTGTACAAAATGATATTTCATTATTTAAATGTGGTTGTATGAAAATTGAATATGTTGTTGCCTGAATTTTTTTTGCTCATAGAGCTGCTAGAATTAGGAAATTTAATGAGTGTTGTGTACTATGTGATTTGCCACCAAGAAAAATTCCAAGACATATTAAAACAAGGTGGAATTCTTTTTACGAAATATTTTCAGTTGCTTACGAATATAAAGGACTCATACAAATGGTGTTTAATGCTCATAATGCTGACCCATTAGAGAGAATTTGTGAAGAAGATTGGGAAGAAACTAATGAACTATTAGAATTTTTA
>JAJOOS010006965.1:0-23939 GCA_029582725.1 Solanum chiquidenum
ATCTCAGTTATAGTATATGGGTATTCCCCATCTTTTCATCTTATTTATGATTTAGCTTCCGCACAGATTCTATTATTCAGATTATATTTAGTATGCTCATGATCATGCCAGCGGGGTTAGCTTGGGATAACTTGTGGTCCTAGGTCCCGTGTCCGCGTCTCGGGGGTAGTCTCGGGGCGTGACATTGATTTTCCTTGTCTTGATTCTTAGCGAAGGAATCTGTTGCTTGTCTATATTAACTATTCTCCTTCCCCAACTTGGCAACTGATTGTATTCTTGAAATTGTTGTTTTTCTGTTGTCCCAATAGCTATGTTAGCAATGTAGTCTGCTAGTTGGTTTGCTTCTCTGAATGTATGCCTAATTTGGACATTAATATGCTTCATTATCTCCTGACTATCTTCAACTCTCTCAGCTATTTCCCAAGGAATTCTCCAATTTTTGATTAGCATGTTCTTTAAACTAAGTGAATCTGTTTCAAGAATGACTTTCTGATATGGAACCTTTTTGAGCCAAGGGAACTTCACTCTAATCAACTGATGTATTGTCTCCTGACAGTGATGATTCATCCCGTTAAAAGAGTGATCTTTTCCATGTCTTCTAGTATTCCTTTTTTTTCATAGTGCCCACATTATGATAGCTGGAATTGCTTTCAATATTTGTGTTAACTTGTGTGAGGCCTTGTGTTCCCACCATGCTGTAATGATTTGTTGTAGATGCATTCCTTCAATGTTTAACCCTGCACATGAAGCAAACTGCTTCCATAGTCTTTGAGCTATGGGAGCTGTTAGTAAAAGATGTGTCATTGTTTCCATTTCTCCATGTTCGCAACAATAACATTTCGAAACCACCTGCAACCTCATTTTTTTAAGATTATCATCAGTAGCAATTCTCCTCTTCCACACTCTCCAATGAAAGAAAGCAATTTTGAAAGGTAGACCCTTAATCCAGATCGCTTGTACCCATTCTTATTCCATTCTTCTCCTCCTCACATTATTAAAGGCTGACTTCACTGTAAATCTCTCTTTGTTGTCTCCTGTCCACCAGGCCTTATCCGTGATGTCCTCATTGATTTGAGGCTTTATGTTTTCTATGATGTGATTTGCCATTTCCTTCGATATATGCTCCTTCAGTTTGCTGCTATCACATACTCCATTCATAATGAAGTCCTTGACTTCCAAATCCTCCCTATTCAGTAAATTCTCTTCAGTAAAGTATAGTGCTCCTTGTCTAGTCCAATTATCAAATCAGAAACTAGAGTTATCGGCCTTATGTTGCCACCAAATATCATGCTCCACCTCCTCCCTCACATTGAGCATTTTTCTCCATACATGAGAGGCTCCTGCATTTCTTGTAATTATAGGGTGCAATTTTTTGCAGTACTTGTTCCACATGAATCTGCTCCATAATGAAGTTGTGGAGACTCAAAAATTCCACCATAATTTTGCAAATAGCGCCTTATTTATGTCTTTGATAGATCTGAATCCAAGACCTCCCTCTTCTTTAGGAAAACACATCTCATCCCATATCCAATGTTTCCCTCTAATTCCACCCATATTTCCCCAAAAGAATTTCGCAAATATTTGATGTATTTGCTCCATTACTTTTTGTGGTGGATTCATAGCTGAAAGTAGGAGAACTGGCATGGATTGAAGTACATGATTGATGAGTACAAACTTACCCCCAAACGAGAGAAACTTGTTATGCCATGTCAATTTAACTTCGTTTTAACGGCGAGAGTAAAATCAAACAATAAACCAAAGTTGAAGGGTATTTTTAACCCGTATCCAATAAAATAGTGACATGTCATTAATGAATTTGGGTTGTTAAAGATGAGAGCAAAATAGAGCCAAAAAATTTACATCAAGGACATTTTAGACCCGAAAGATAGAAGAAGGATAATTTTGTACCAATTCTCATTTTAGGACCTTTTCTAGATAAATAAATAATGACATAAAGTCTTTTCTCAAAAATACATCTCAAATTTCATGCCTTTGGAAATAAGTCATTCAGCTTCTTGTTTCAGGCGACGATGACTAGCAGCAACTGCAGATTTCTGTTCAAAAATGGCTTGATTCCGAATTTGGCAGAAAACCCATCGGTAACAACCTTACTTGAAGCCCACCAAGGTATTTTACCTTCTTTTGAATTCTTTTGTTGTTGTAACAAATAGGCTTTTTGAATAAATAAATTGTCGAAGCTTAAAGGTATACTTTTTTTCCATTTCAGGTGCATATACAACAACTAGAACTCACAGTGATGGTTCACTGTTGTTGTTTTGGGAAAGGCATATGAGCAGACTCGCTAATTCTCTAAGAATTCTCTTGAACTCTAACCCAAAACTTTTATTCAATTCAGAAGCATGTAGAGTCCCTTTTTCCTTTGTATCAACAAAACCAACCATGTGGGATTCATTGGTTCAATCTCTTGTGGATGATTCAATGAGAAAAGCTCTGCCCCTTGTATTGGACAAAAGAAGAAGTGGGGAGGAATTGGCCATTACATGTCTTGTCAGTGGAAATGTTGATAGTTTGGAGGAACTTGAGGAAAAGTTTTCTACAGCTTTTGATGTTTATGTCCATGTTGGTTCCTATGTTCCTCCACTCTTTGGTATCCACCAAAATGGAGCACGTTTGGCAGTTGTAGGTCGTGGTAGGCGCGTAGCAAATGCCAAATACTCAGATTGGGTTAGGTAATTATGCATGAACAACTGGTTGCTTTCCTTTTAACCGTGATATACTCATGGAGTTTCCCATTGATACTAATGGATGGTGATTTCGCTTGACAAGAGGGAGTTGCTCGGATGGTAAACACCCCTCACTTCCAACCCTAAGGTTGTGAGTTTGAGTCACCAAGAGAGAAAAAAGGGTGGGAACTCCTTTGGAGGGGTAAAAAAGGAGTAAAAGATGGTGATTTCGCATTAGTATCTGATTTGAAGATATAGGGAAGAGATGAACTTTGTTGACACAATCTTTTTTGGTAATGGAAATTTGATGTTTTTGTTATAGGTAGGCAAAGGAAACAATTGGAGAAGCTGAGGCCACCTTATGTCAATGAGCTCCTGTTGTCAAACAATGGCGATCAGATCTTAGAGGGTTGTTTGACAAATCTTTTTGTTGTTTGCCACAAGGTGAATGTCATTACAAAACTGTTATTAGGTCGACCTAGTCCTATTTTTGTTAAAGTTTTGTGTTGAACTAAGAAGAGTTGGAGTTTTTCTTATTCTATATAATCTTTTATCATGGTTAAATTTCAGATGACCAAACCATTTTTGTTTAATTGATTTTGTTAATAACAACTGGTACTGAGATCTTATTTGATCTTGTTAAAGGTGTACCAATTTATTAGTTCATTGATGGTTTTTCTGGGAAGTTAAGTTTCAGCTAATTGAGCTTAAGAATGTAAAACTGTAGTTGTTTTAATTAGAGATTTCATTTGTTGAAGGGAACAGTTTTTTTTTTTAAGACAGCCATTGTTTCTGTTGGTGGGGAATTGTAAAATCTGAATTTTACACTAGATTTAGAGTACTCACTGTTGTAATTTTGCAACCTGACTTTGTGGCATCTTTGAGCCATACATTAATAATTCATCAGCGAATTTAGTGATTAGATTGAAACCTTTCTATGAGAAGAAAAGATCTATAGTGATGGGCTTTTCTTCTAGTTGTACAAGATGAACATAGCTTGACAAATTTTAATTGTCAATTACGGGAAGGTTATTGACTGTATATTGAAGTTTAGTTTAGACAAGCTCCATCTTATTGCTAGTCTCCTAACAATAATAAAAGTTCTTTTTGATAAAGTAACAATTAATAAAGCTTACATTTTACTGATAAAAATGTGGTAACCTTTACTTCTGAGCACACTGGAATGACTTGGACTAGAATTTTAAGGTTATCGGGGCTATAGAATAAAAATCACGGGGGTTATAAAAGTTTGAGTAAAGCTTGAAGAAAATATGGAACACAATCCCTGCATGCATTTAGTGGTCTATCTGGAAAGAAAGAAATCTGAGGTGCTTTTGAAGATGTACCAACTCCTTGCTGAAGGTCAAGACTAGTTATATACTTCTCCTATCTATTTGGTGTAGGGAGTAATATGTACACGAGGCTGAATCACAACTGATTGATTTTGTAGGTTCTTTCCTCACTTAGAAGGAAGGAGCTATACTTTTGCTTTTTGGTTGTACATGATACAACACCATCATAGTGCTGATGTCAAAAAATAACAGAAGAAGCTCTTTTGCAGTTCAAGGGGAAAAAGTGTTAAGCTTTACTTTAAAATGGACACAACATCTACACTAAAGGCATATCAACTTCTATCTAGCAGGAGTTACAGCAATTACTAACCAAGCTATCCAAGTAGTGCATTTAGTATTATTTTTGCGGAGGATAAGGTAAATCCTTAGTGACGACATTCTGTCTGCTCCTTCACAAAGTGAATGCAGGACACTCTTAACATCATGTGAAAAGCTTATGTAAAAAAAACATATTGACAAAGAGCATTTATGTGTTATTTAGAAAAATACTATGGGGGTGGGATGGAGTGGGAGTTTGGGGATGGTGTAGGGTAGGATGGTCAAGGGGTGGGGGTTGCTTGGGGGTGGGTAGGAGACAAACTCCACTAATGGAACTTGTTTTCCCTACTTGCATTAGGGAATTTTTTTTCCTCATTTTTAAGGAACTTGTTTTTCCTAGAGAAAAATTTCGATCAACCAAACATGAGCAAATTGGAAATTATCTCGCCATACCAAACACACCTAAAGTTATATCATTTTGCTTTAACTGTATGTGAATAGTGTAACTTATACAAAGTCTATCATGTTTTATCTTACAGAAATTACTAAATTTTTTGTTGCAGGATGTTAATGGTGATTATCACAAGTCTAGCCAAAGAGACAATGAATCTACAGTTTCAATTGAATTGCAGACTGCCCCTATAAGAGATGGTGTCCTTCCAGGCGTTGTACGCCAAGTAATTCTTGAGTGCGTTCCTTCTCTAGCCTTCGGAACTGGACATATTTAAAGTTAGAACTTAAGGTTACTGTTTGGAACTTTGTCTCGCATTTTGCAGCAACTTATTCATCTGTAGAATGTAATAAATGCTGGTCAACTTGGAAGTGGTTACTGTTGTGTTGACTTACTTATGCCTAATGTTTGGTATGGTTGGCACAGATTCATTCTAGAACATTCTCTGTTGCCCTAATCCTATGTATTCTGCACATATTACATACTGTACCATAAAGAATTTCCTTTACTGGTAGAGAGTCTTATTGAAGCAGATCTTGTACAAAAATATCTTTATATAATAATTGGAGGTAAGTTAATTAATAATAACTCATTAATTAGTAATTTCCTTTAGCAGTTCATCTTTGGCGTTGAGAACTTTTATCTGCACGTCATCATATATGTTCCCAAAGTAGTGCTATATAGAATGGTCTGGACTCTGGCATTTGTCCTTGTGCCTGATGCCCATATTTGAACCGCAAGGAAAATATGAAGCTATTGAGGCTCTGTGGTTTATTGAAGAAATGAGAAATATGGAACTTTAGAATTGAAAGGATTAAATCATGTTGTTTCTATTAGGTTTAAGTAATCTGTCAAGAAAAAAACATTAGTGACCTGTTTGCTAGAAGCTGCTTGCTTTTTAAAAAAAAGGTTATTCCAGATCTCATTAAAATTGTACTTTGTTAAATAATGACCATGATGATCATGTGTTTGTCCAGCATATGCTCAAGAAACAAAATCCCAGTCAGAGAAATTGCACCTTCATGGTCAGAGCGTGAAATGTGGTCAGAAGCATTCATTACAAGTATGTGGCTCAGTCGTAAGCTCAAATAATTATCATTTCTTCAGCATTATATACTCAAAGCTTGCTTTATTCTCCGCCGGGTGCTCCAAAGCTATTTCCCTTTACCTGGTCAAGTGGAGACTGAATTTCTAGTATACATATTTGAGCTGTGGTCCTGATGCTTAAACCTATTGCCTATCAGTTTTCCAGTTCAACTTCATGCTTGTTATGTGTAATATAAGGTTGTACTCAGTTCAAAAGTGAAAAGTGGGCTCAACGTTCCATTATGTATATATTGCTGACAGTTTAGAAGTGAAGGGTAGTAGAAGCCTGTTTATGTGCCATCATGAATTTGTGTTCCTATATACAGTAGGAGGATTTATTTTTACTGTTAGCATACTTCTTTGAACTATTATTGCAGGTAGCTTGAGGCTATTGCAGCATGTGGAAGTTATTCAAGCTCCTAGTTCATGGGAATCACTTGATACACAAACTTGGACTGACGTAACTTGGGAGGAGAAGCAATTTGAGGTATGACAAATCCATGCACTAACAACTTGATAAATAAAAGAAGTTTTGAAGCTGCTCATTGAATAATCCCCTTACTGATGTTTGTGTAAATTTCAGAATGCTCCTGGACGGATCACTGCATTCATCCAGGTAATAAAAGAGATTTCCTTCTTAATCTGTATGTCATTTAATAGAGATTACTTGTTTGATTCTGTACCATTTTTAGTGTACATTTGTCCACCCTTACATTATTAATCATTACTTAAGTTATGAGATTGAGTATTCATCCCTCTTCCCCCAACCAGATACACAAATCAAGTGCATAATCGTGTACACTGAAATAGTCTTAACATACTGAAAAGGGTAAACACGTATGTGATCAGAAACAGTATATATTTATCTTCATAAAGAAACAGTTATATTTATATTGAGTCTCCATTTTGAGAAATCCTCTTATGGTGTGCTTGTAGAAGCATTAAAAAAGTAGTTTGATTGTAAAAGAAGATGCTATTACCTGAATCAAATAGGGCTGTAAATATTCACCCGGACAGAGTATCCTATCTCTTTGATTCTCATTTCCCACTGCCTTGAGCTCTTGCTGTCTGGATACAAGCAGAAATTACCTATGAAAATTGACATGACAAAACCCCTCAAGAGTATGACGCCCTTTTAGTTGATCTGCTGTGTACTCTTTCCTTTTATAGACTTTAATCATTGGTCTACATGCACTATGTTTGTCACTTAAGCTCAAGTAGTGGAACAATTACAAAATTGTGAAGCCTCTTGTATTGCACAAGTAGCGAACAAAGACTCATTGTTGTTTTATCTGCAGAAGGAGGTCATGGAAATGGCAAGCATGGAAGGGTATCCAGTTTCTCTATTTGATGACCGGTAGATCTTTCCCTCTTATAATTGTGGTACGATTGAAAAGGTCGCATCTTAAAAACACAACGTTTTAGCCAGCGATGCCTTCCCTTCGCACACCCCTGTTACATTTATTCTGGTGTACAATTAACTTTGTGTTGAAGCATTCAATTATAAGGAGAAACTCAAATAAAAGTGTGATAGTTCAACAACAGTTGTTTACTTTGATAAAAACAACTCTTGATTAGGCCTGTCAAGTAAAACTAGTTAATCTGGTAATTCATTTGTACATTGCAGCTGCAGAGTATTCATAGATTACATCACATTTCTGATGATATCTAGTGACATTGTAAATCCAACATATTTTGAAACATTATTTGGTATTACACCATCTTTTTATTAATCAACTAACTAGTAAAGAGGAATCAAGATCTCTTGGCCACTTAGCAAACAAATAGAAGAAAATAGCCTTTCAAATTTCTTGGGTGCGAAAATGAAAATCTTTTTGTAAAGGGCTATCTCTAAAAGGTTACATCATAACCTATTCATTAGAATCGGCCATTATCATCACAGAATTTTACACAAGCACATAGTGCTAAGAGTTACTTAAATTCTATTCTTACTTTTTTTCAAATTAAAAAAAAATCTTAAATTTGGATACATCCGAAAACATCATGATACATCGCGTACTGATTTCGAATATATCCTTCAACATTTTGATATATCGCATCTTAGTTTCAGATACATCACTTAACGTACCAATACATCGCGATTCAATTTTAGATACATCACGTAAAGTGATGTATTCAAGAATAGGATAGAGTATGAATTTTTGTATTTTTTCAAATGATAAAAATCTTTTGAAAATATGATAAAATAAATTGTGTATTTAGATATTTGTTCTTTTATCAGAATAAAAAAAGAGAGTAATGAATGTCGTTCCTCTCTACTGACCCAAATTTTGAACTTTTTCTGGAATAGGAATACTTCAAATACTTCTATGCATCTTACATTTAAAATTAAAAAAACAATTATAAAATATAAGAGTTACTCTCTTAATCTTCGTCTCGAAATACTTGTCACATTTACTTTTTAAGAATTAAATTATATGAATTTTGATTAATATTTAATATGTATTTTTTTTTTAAAAAATCATGTTTAAATGAAAAGAATCATAAATTGTAGTACTATTCATAAGTTTTTAAATATGTAAATTTTAATTTTAAGATATTAAATTAATATAATCCGATATATAGCTTCAACGATTTGACTTCCGTCACAAGTATTTTGGATTTTATTACCGAATTTATGTGAACCCAATACTTGTGAGAAAGGTGATTTGGAGATACAAGATCTTAATACTAAAAACGGAAAAGGGCCAAAAATACCCCTGAAGTACAAGAAAAGGTCTAAAAATACCCTTCATCCATCTTTTGGTCTAAAAATACCCTTCTACTCGTCTTTTTGGTCTAAAATTACCCTTCCATCCACCTTTTTGCACACTTATACCCTTACAACTAATAACCCTCTCCTTTTTTTTTAAATACTTATTATGTGTCATTTTCTTATTGAATGAAATAAAAATCCACCTCTATTAATTTTTATCTATAATTTATCCAAATCAAAACAATATATCTTTTCAAGATTCAAAAAAAATATTTTTTTAAATCTAGTAATTTCTATTTTCTATAGCTTTTTTCCAAAAAAAACAATTTGTTTTAAATAATTAAAATATTTTTAAAAATACTAGTCATGCCACAATTACAGGGACATAATATATTAATATAAATCCTAAAAAAATGTCTATCTTCTTCTTTTTTTAAAAAAAAAAGATCATTTAATTTTTTTGACGAATAATCTTGTCGTCCGCATCATTAGTGATAAAATCTTGGACTGGTGCACCAACTGGAACAACTTTTCTTTAGGATTTATATTAATATATTATGTCTCTGTAATTGTGGCATGACTAATATTTTTTAAAATATTTTATTTATCTAAAACAATTTTTTTTGGAAAAAAACTATAGAAAATAGAAGTTATTAGATTTAAAAAAATATACTTTTTGGATCTTGTAAAGATATATTGTTTTGATTTGGATAAATTATGGGGGGGAAATTAATAGAGGTGGATTTTTATTTCATTCAATAAGAAAATGACACAAAATAAGTATTTTTTTTAAAAAAGAGGGTTGTTAGTTGCAAGGGTATAAGTGAACAAAAAGGTGGATGGAAGGGTAATTTTAGACCAAAAGAATGAGTAGAAGAGTATTTTTAGATCAAAAGATGGATGAAGGGTATTTTTAGACCTTTTCCTATACTTCAAGGATATTTTTAACCCTTTTCCGTACTAAAAACAATGCCTACTAACTATGGAGGAAACTTTACAAGCTTTACAAATTAAAAGATTAAAAATAGGAAAATATTTTTTTTTAGGGATTTTATTAATCATGAATGATTATGTTTTGTATTCAAGTACTAGGTCAGAAGACATATTGATATAGTTGTACTTTAGCCTTTGTTTTTGTTTCCTTAATAAATATCTAACTCCTGTTTAATGTTTTTCTGCAATTAAATCATATTATTATTTGTTGTTGTATAGTTGTTACAATTTTACAACAGATAAAAATGTAAAGCCTATTTACTTCCCCATCTAATCGGAATTTGTTATAACATCTTCTCAATATACTTTTATGATATTCTTTTGTTTCTATTTCACTGAAAAAATGAAATAATTAATAATTAGAATCAAATCACTACGATAAAATATGTTTAGTAAAATACGATAATAAATAAATACATGGGAGTTTTTCTTCTACAATTTTTTTTTTGTTTTGTTCACATTTGTACCACTTCTGTAACAACAACCCAAAAAAAGAAAAAACCAAGTTCTAAATTCTCAAGTACTATCATGTTTAGGCAGCGCTCTATTCTCAATAATTTTTTGTGATACGAATTTGGATTTAGTCAAATTTAACATAGGTATTAGATACCAGGTGAAAAAAAAAAATACATCGATGATATCGTTACAATTAAAATATCAATTATATATGGAGTAGTAAATTTAAAGCGTAAATGAATTAAAGAATGTTAAAGAACTTTATTTATAAAAGTAGTTGAGTGTATTTAAAAGACGTAATATATAAATATGTCATTTAATTTTGTATCTCATTTAGTATTTATGTCCTTAAAACTTATATAGAATTGAACAAATATATACATGTGTCCTACTTGACGTACTACGTGACAATAATTCACATCCTATGTGACATTTTATGTGCATTATGTCAGTTAGGAAGCGTTAATCTATTTGTTTAACTTTATACAAATATAAATATTTAATTATTCATGTCTAAAATTAAAGAGCATAAATATCACTCGAGGCTAAATTAAAAGACAAGTTTATATTTAAAAGGAAAAAAAGGGTGTAGGCCTTGTGCGTAAAAATAGGTTCTTCCTCTGGCAGTCGCTGCCGTTGGATCTATGTGTATAGCGCAGAAAAGCTCAGCATCCATTTTCCGCCAAATTCCTTTCTCAAACAAAAACTAACAAAATATTCTCTTGGATCAACCTCTACCTACGATCATCCATAAAGTTAGGGTTCCGGTACACTGAGAATGGCGGAGCCGGCAAGTCCAGGAGGCGGCGGTGGAAGCCATGAGAGTGGCGGTGACCCGAGTCCTCAGTCCAACTTGCGAGAACAGGATAGGTACCTACCGATCGCTAATATTGGACGCATAATGAAAAAGGCATTGCCTGCTAATGGAAAGATCGCAAAGGATTCTAAGGACACTGTTCAGGAATGTGTATCTGAGTTCATCAGTTTTATTACTAGCGAGTAAGCTTCTATTTCTTCTTCCCTGTTCAATTCTATATCCTGAAATGCAGTAATGCGAATTTTATAGTAAGTTTATACTAAATCACAAAGATCGCTATGTCTGAGGTTTTGTGGCATTGTCTATGTTTAGATGTTTTTAATCTTGGTAATTTATTATTTCAATAAATTTTGTTGGAATTCCTTTTTAGGCACATATGGTTCCATTTTAGAGTTTCTATTTTGTCTGTATTGCTTCCGTGAATTATAGAAATGTGTAATTTACCTGTATTCAGTGTTCAATTGTACATCCTGAAATGGAGGAATGTGATTTTTATAGTAAGTTTATACTAATTCTTAAAGATCGCGCTATGTCAACTGAGGTTTTGTGGCATTGGACTGGGTAACTTTCGAAGTTTTAAACTCTATGCTTAGAGATGTTTATAATTTTGGTAATTTATCATTTCAAGAAATTTTATTGGAATTCCTTTTAGGCACAGATGGTTCCATTTTAGAGTTTCTATTTTATTTTTGTTTTGTGTATTATGTGTATGGAGATGGATAACTACTTCGTATACCTTTTTAGCTCAAGTCTCTAAGAGTTACAATTTTTGTGGTGTTTCTCGTGTTTTCTTTCCCAAATTTTGTATACATGACAAAGATAGCCTTTAGAAAGATTTATCCTAACGTCAATAGGATGTCTGGTTGGTGTTCTTTCCATAGCAATTAACAAAGGAGGGAAGGAAATAGCTTACTTAATGATATCTGGTTACGACTCTTCCATGAATTTCATGACAACCAAAGCTCCCCACTGGAGAATTCATTCCACTCTTCCTTGGCTGCTTTCATTCCTTTGTTTAATCCCTTTTCACTGTTCCTGCCTGCCACCTCCTCAATGATTAGCAATATCAAGCGAATTGGTCATGGCATTTACGAGGCAGGAGAATCACAGACATGTTGTCACCTTCTGCTCCGTACGGGGAAAAAGAACGCAGTGAAAGATGTGTTGACAATTAGTAGACAAGGGAATCATAAATGCATGGTGTCCTTAATATGGAGTAAGTCATCTTATTTAAATGGAAATATTACGGGAAAAGAGGACTTGACAATAAGATAGGTAGGGTAGAGTTACCTGCCATTTTAATGAAGCCCTTGAGAGAAACATGAAAAAAGGGGAGGACAAGAATAGTAGTACATGGAGCTATGAGAAGTAGGGAGGGAGGAATGCAAAAATAAAATGGAAAAAGGTGGGCATGGCAGCATGTTATGAACCACTCTCTATGACAAATCCATAAAAAAGAACGACCCGGTGTGTGTGACAATAGACTCCATGCTCACTAAGAAAATTTGGAATACAAAGCATTGTCAGTGACTTTATTGTTTGTACTTGTGACATTTTTTAGAATGGATTATAGTTGACCCAAAAAAATGAATAGCTGCTTTTGCTTTTCGGTTAGTGAGTTTAAAAAAGAGAAGCTATTGTCAAGCAAACCCTTAGTTCTTTGTTTTTCGTAGGAAAATATCCCCAATAGTAGAAGGTAATCCACAGCTGCACTTCTGCCTGTGATCATGCTGAGTTGCTCTGTGCATTGTTATTCAAGTGATCATGCCATACCGAGTTATTTATCCCTTTTTAGATGTTCACACTGCAGTCCCTTCACTAAAAATACAAGTCCTCTTTCCTATTTTACCTTTCTTTGATAAGGTTACATGTCCCAATTATGTCATTCTATCAAAACTATGGCATGCTAGCTTTCCACTAGTCTGAGTTCAAAGTCGTGTGTGTGTGTGTGTGTGTGTGTATGTGACAGAATTTGGGAGATCCAATATTTTCCTTTTACTGTTAGGTCTCGTAGCTCATACGCGATGTCATTTTGAACATGATATTTACCTTTCTTAAAAAGTATCTATGTAGCTAAGATCTTATGGATGGTATTGTTTTACTGCTATTTCTTTTTCTGGATCATACAGGTTTACATTAGATGTTGTTTTACCAGTTTCAATTAAAGTCGTATATTTGATCTAGATGTCTTTATATAAATATATGGAAAGACGTTGCCAGTATTTAATGCTTGGGAAGTTAGAGTCCAAATATATGCGTGGGTACTTGTGTAGAAGTAGAAAACGTGTTACATTTTCAAATGTTTGTTGTTAGAGGGTGGACTTCCATACATATACATACTGAGATTTAGTAGAATGATGACACGTGGAAGTAACAACCACTCTCTCTGCATGTTTTTCAAATGAGTTCTCTTTTATTTTATAGAGCTAGTGACAAGTGTCAGAAAGAGAAGAGAAAGACGATCAACGGAGATGATTTACTATCAGCCCTGGCTACCTTGGGATTTGAGGACTACATTGAACCACTGAAGGTCTATTTGACTCGGTACAGAGAGGTAAATGCAATTCTTCTTCATGCCCTTAATGGTTTTGGGACTGGTTTCTCATAATAACTGCTTTATTTTCTTTATTTTATGTTCTATTAGGCTTCCTCATCATTTGGTTTGCGAGGAAATTGATAAAAGAATATATGGACTATTGCATTTGCCAATTGCCATCTTCTAAATGTTGCACTGTGTATTTTTGGTTATGGACTTTACTATTGTTGTTTCAAGACTTCGTTCAACTGAATTTTATCTCATAATCATCTAAGTAAATGTTGTTTCTGTGGTTCCTGAACAACTTTCTCTGCTGGGTTGCATGGGTCAATCAATGGTGTTGTAGATGGAGGTACACATAGTTCTCCACATCACTGAGATAGATTTACTTATTTTCTTTAACTCTAATTTTTCATTAAAAATGTATTGTGATTTGAAACTAATATCAGGGAGATGCCAAGGGATCTGCAAGGGTTGGTGATGCGTCTGTTAGAAAAGATGTAGTTGGAAGTCAGCTTGGGTCCAATACGCAGGTAAGGTGGTTGCATTTTATTATGTTCTTTCTTTGGCTCGTTTGCTTCACCATTTAGTAGTTCTTTTGACCTTGAAAAATTAAATTACGTGGATATTATCTAATAAGACACCTAATACTTCTTGTGGAAATTGACAGTTCATGTATGAAGGTTCTTTTGCACAAGGCTTAGACTATGGAAACTCCCAATTATGAATTTTAAGTAAGTTTTTCTCTTGCCCTAAAAGTCTTTTTAATGATGTGCTTTTCATCTTTAAATATTCTACAGTCAGCTTCTCTTTTAGCAAATTCACCCCCTCATGTCATGACTTGGTAGGATCTCGTTTGCGTTTTGTGACACATTTTCTATATCAGGCAACAAACAATTTGTTGCTCTGTTGCATCCAGTGGATGCTACATGTTAGAAAGTAACATTGATTCATATATAAATATAGAGCCAACAAATTTCCAAAACTGATTAACATTATTTCCATTACAATGATTGCTCCAGCCAAACAGATTCACTAAGAAACTAGCCTTCATGGAAGAAATGGTAGCTGGAACTCCCTCGACGTAGCTTTGGTCCTTCCCTTCCATGATGTCCAAAATATAGAGTTTTTGATGGATTGTCAAAGCATTCTCTCTGTCTTTGCACTATGCCTTATGTGACACTTTTAGAGACGAGTCATTGTCGAAATAAGAAGCAATTAACTCCCTTATATATTCAAGTAAAAAATTGCAAAGAAGTCAAAGGACTGTTGTTTCCACAAGTCTGATAATATATGCAAATTACAACAACAACAACATACCCAGTAAAATCCCACTAAGTGGGGGCTAGGGAGGGTAGAGTGTACGCGGAGCTTATCACTACCTTGTGGAGGTAGAGGGGTTGTTTCTTAAAGACCCTCGGCTCAATATTTTTTCTTTTGAGGGGTTTTTGGGCCGGGAAGGGGAAGGAACAAGGAGTGGCTGGATGAGCAAGGGAAGCTTCAATTATTACGAATCCTTAGTTGTCTATCTATGTTTCATAGTCTTGTGATACCTACAACTAGTGAACTTCGAAATGAGTACCAATTAATTCGCTATCTCTGAATCACAATCCGAGGCTATGTTGATGAGATCCTTTAAAATCCACGCAACCATGTCAATCCTACACAATTTGGTTGTGCATGTGGGATCGACACTTGATTTGATCAAATGTATCTTGGGTGCTTTGACGACATCTATGGCCAAGAAGTATATGTTGATTAGGTATTTGTTTTGCTTATGTCCTATATATATTCGGATATTTACTAAAACACTTAGTTTTTATATGAACTATTTTATGAATAGAATACTAAGGGGTCGTTTGGTGTGATGTATAAGGGAGCTTAATACTGGGATAATTGTTGAGTACTCTTTATAATCCCTTATTTGGTTACAAAGTTTGGGATAACTCCATTCCAGGATTAGTAATTAGTACTAGGATAAGCTATCCCCATCTTTGGGTGGAATAGTAATATCGGGATAACTTATCCCGAGATAAAATAGGTAAAATGATAAAAATATCCCCTTAAATCCTTTTTATATATCACTTTTCAGTTTTCATATCCATGTATATTCACATCATTTTTAATATGATGTATAATAACATTCACAACCTTCACTACTCATTATTTTTATGACAATTCTTCATATTTTTCCATTAAAAATCACTTTATAAATATAATTCTTATGAATATATTATTCGCTGAATTTATTTAACTAATTTTTATGTTTATCTATATTTTGATTTCTCTACTACTGATTACATGTTTTTAACTAAATATTCCTTTAGTCACTTGAAAGTTTGTATTTTATAAATCAATAAAAATGAAGTTACCTTTAATATTTTACAGTTTAAGAGTGATATGTGCTTAAATGAAGTGACATAAATAATAAATCATCTTTTACTTTAATAAGCTTAAGATGAAAATTTTATTTTAAGCTAAATAATATGGAAGTTTTTTATTTCATAAAAAATAAATAAGACGGAAGCTTTATTTTTAAACACATACGGCACAATCATGGAAATGTACACACAAAAATATTTAAGTTAAATAAGATGGAAGATTTATTCTTAAGAATAAATTACTAAAGCTTGCAAAGAAAATATAAAAAACTAAATAAGGTGGAGGGTATTTTTGAAAACAAATAATTTATTCTTAGAAATTATGTAATGCATATTATTTTGAATATAACAAACCAAATAGTCAATAAGAAATAATCCTAGCATAACTAATCCTAAATAACTTATCCCAACATAACTACTCTCAACATAACTTGTCTATAAACCAAACAATCATATTAAATTTTTTCACTTTTATCAGGGTTGAACTCTGGAAAACACGTTTGGCCATAAAATTCCGGAGTTCAACTTGAATTTGAATTCTAGAATATTCAAAAATTTGAAAATAACAAAAAGGTGCTCACTTTTTTCACTCCAAATTACTCAAAAAAAGTAAAAAAAAACAAACAAACTCCAATTTGTAGTCATGGCCAAACAAAAAACTTCTCCCAAAAATGATTTGCCAATTTTTTTGGGAATTTGTGGTGAAACGCTAGCATAGTAGTTTCATCCAGATTCCTTTTTTCAAATTGACTCTAGAGTTTCACAAGTTACAAATTGAATTAGAAAAATACCAGTACGGTTTATAACATGGTTACCCATTCTTCCAAAGTTTCATTTAGTATTTCACTTTCATTTCGAATGTGCTGTTTGGTTGATATCTCATGAAAAAAATACTATTTGAAGTGAAGTTGGAAAAACAGAAAATTTGAAATATATTATTTTAATAGCTTCAAATAGTTGTCAAAATATATTCTTATATATGTCATAATATACCATATTGGTTGTGTCTTGACACCTGTACTCGTACTCCTATTCCTATCCCTGAATCCTAGGATTTAGGTGATGACAAATCTGACTTCTAGATCCATACTGTTGGGTGCCGCACCTGTATCCGAGCAACATAGTGAAAAGGGGCTTAATACTTCAACTAAAGTATGGTTCACCAAAACCCTAATCTGCTGACATGTCTTTCCTCTTCATTCTTTGTTGTTCTCTTCATCTTCTGACTATCTTTCACTCACATTAATTTCAGAAAATGAGACACTGGCATGCAACTTAGTAACACACATGACATATTTACAATTTTATCACAAACAAATAAAGGAAATACCAGAACCCTTCTTCAAAGAGTGACATTCTTAACCTATGTAAATGGCCGGTACTTAACCAAAGAGCTCGTTATACCAGAAATCGATAGACTTCAACTAGATTACCCAGCTTTGGCATCATAGACCTAGAAAACGTATTGACTTGCAGGAAAAGGTTTTCAAGTTTTGAAGCTTTGCTGTCTCTGGCGGAGTCAAGCTAGACAATTTACAATTAACAGGCATCAAGCCAGATTAGTTGCTGTAAGTTCACTATTTTTGGGTGGTATCTTCAACAAAAAGGAAGTATTGTAGTATCTGGTATAGAGTTTAGTTTCTGAATCTCGGCGTCTAACTCATTTTCAGAAAAACACGAGGCAATGTCACCCATATTTGGTGACTGTTAGGGGTCATTTGGTTTGAATACAAGTTATGATTAGATTAATTATGATGGATAAATTATAATGGGATTAGTTATGTTGGGATTAGTTATGATGAGATTATTTCTTATTGACTGTCTGGTTTGTTGTATTCAAAATAAAATGCATTGCATAAATTTTAAGAACAAGTTGTTCGTTTACAAAAATAACCTTCATTTTATTTAGTTTTTTATATTGTCTTTGCAAGCTTTAGTTATTTTTTTTTTGATGACAAGGGAAACCCGCAGCCGCTATCCTTTGGGTGCGCACAGGGTAAAACCCCCGTTCCTATGCAATAGCTCGCAAACCACATAGGAGAGGTAACCCGCACTAGGCAAGCCCGGTGCGACGAGCTCGACCCAGAAGGCAAATCCCTTGCTTTCGCTGGCAAGGGGTTTCGAATTTGAGACCTCTAACATGGAAGTCCCAAGCCCAAACCACTGGGCCACCCCAAAGAGTGCAAGCTTTAGTTATTCATTCTTAAAGATAAAATTTTCATCTTATTTAACTTGAATATTTTTGTGTGTGCATTCCCATGATGGTATCACGTGTATTTTAGAATAAAAATTTTCTTCTTATTTAGGCTAAAAATAGAACTTCCATCTTATGCTTGTTAAAGTAAATGATAATTTATTATTTGTATCACTTCATTTAAAGCACATATCTCTCTTAAATTGTAACATATTAAAGTTATCTTCATTTTAATTGATATATAACATACAAACTTTCAAGTGACTAAAAAAATATACAATTAAATATATGTAATTCAATTGTAGAGAAATCAAAATATAAATAAACATTAGAATTAGTCAAATAAATTCATAAATAAAAATTACATTTATATAGTGTAATTTTTTAATAGAAAAATATAAAGAATTATCATAAATTAAGAAGTGGTGAAGGTTGTGAATGTTATTATACATGGTATTAAAAATAATGTGAATATACATGAATGTGAAAAGTGATGTATAAAAATTATTTAAAGAGATATCTTTGTCATTTTATCTATTTTATCTCGGAATTACTATTCCACCCAAAGGTTGGGATAACTTATCCCGATACTAATTATTAACCCTGAGATAAGTTATTCTAAACTTTGTAACCAAACAAGGAATTAAATGTTACTCAAATTTTTTCCGGGATTAACTCTCTTTATCCTTTATACCAAACAACCCCTTAATGTTGTCTTCAATAGGCACAATTTGCACATACTTCAGGTGTTCCGCAGGTCGCTCTCATCTAAAAGAAAGTTTTTGTCAAGTTCAAGGGGCTATCTCAGTATTTTGGCTTTTAATTCATGTCATGAAATTAAATGGAGAGACAAACCATTAAGAACGAGATTCTTTGCTATAGAAAGTTTTTTTTTTTTTGACAATTGGTAAGTAGTATTCTTCAAAATTAAGGAAATGCTGGCCACCATAAAAAAAGGGTTACAACCATAAACCATACAAAATTTACAAGCTTCCTATCAGTTCTATGATTTGATCTTCATCATCTATACATAATTGTTTACGCCAAAATAGTAAAGATACTAAACAATTCCATTGGACTTTGTGAATGGAACTGGATTTATCTTTAAAACATCTACCATTCCTTTCTCTCCAGACTGACCACCAAATACATGAAGGAATCAGTTTCCACCATCTTTTTTGAGTTTTGCTGCCCCCTTTTCTAATCCAGCAGCTTAGGAGGTGAGAAGTGTGTTCTGGCATGGACCAGCTTTGGCCAGAAATGTTTAGGAAGAGTTCCCATAGTTAAGAAGTGTACTTGCAATGTAAGAATAAATGACTATTTGTTTCTCCTGTCAAGTTACCCAAAGTACACCTGGGAACTAGTGGCCTTCCTTTCTTTTGCAGCACTTCTTGAGTGAGACATGCTCTCCTAATAACTAGCCACGTGAAGCATTTCACCTTGGTAGGGATCAATTTTTTCCACATGCTATTCCAGTGATATTGTGTAACACCTCTCAATTCTGCACCCTTCTCTTGTAGGCACTGTTAACTGTGTAAACACCCTCTTTGGTGTGGTTCCAGGTGACTCCATCAGGAACATTTGCAGAAATATCAACTCCATCCAACATTTCCAGTAGGGATGCTGCTCTGTCTACTTCCTAATCATTCAAAAACCTCCTAAAGGAAAGATCCCACCCTTGTGCTGTTCAACAATCACTGATTTTAGCTTCAGGGTTATTGCATATCGAGTATAAGTCTGGAAATACTTCACCGAGAGCTTTGACTGATCCAAACATCTTCCAGAACTTGACTTTGATGTCATTCCCCACCTTTAGAGTCAGTTCTTCTTCCATTGAGTCCCACAGAGCTCTGATGGACCTCCACACTCCCCAATCCAAATGGCATTGAAAGAGTCTCTGAAACCCATGGATTAAGCTCACCATATTTTGCCACTATCACTTCCTTCCAGAGGGTCCTCTCCTCACTGATATATCTCCACAACCATTTCCTCCGGAGACTTTCATGTTGCTCTTTCAAGTTTTTGATGTCCAGACCTCCCCTTGATTTGTTAAGCATCATTGTATTCCAATTCACTAGATAGTATCCCTTTTCTTCTTTGCCTTTTTCCAAAGGAAGTTTCTTCTGAGTTTAACTAATTTTTTAACCACCTTAGAGGGAATAGGGAATAGAGACATTACATTTGTGCGAATTGAATCCAGTTATGTGACATGGATACACATCTCAATTCAATCAATTAGTTGACATACTCAATTAATAATGAGATTCTTGATAAATGTGATCAAATTTAAAGTTTTTATTGCGAATGAATACAATGTACTCTTACTGAATGCTTGTTAAATCAATATTACGTAGTAGATTGGCCTGAGTGCGTAATTGACCAGTCAAGAGGATATTAAATCAATAGATTGAACAATACTTAAAGGATCAGTGGATGAGAGGGGAAGATCTACCAATTGAACTGGTAATGCATGGTCCCTGCCAACTGCTTATCTCTCTTCCTCAGATTCCATTTACGACCTAACGACTATCCCTCATTCAGGGAGGGAATCACTTACTGGATCGAACCCAAGGATTGGTTTGATCAGCTGGGTGTTGGATTGAATGAACACTAAACCTTGTCATCACGACAACAATGGATGTCCAACCTTTATATCTCTTCATTCTGGGTAAATGAAAGTTCGAAGGCTAATCTGGAAACTGCCAGTTAGAAGGCAATAACCTCTTTTGCCAATCAAAACCCCAAACCTAGTAAGGGCACTTGTGGCCCAACAAGCCACCCCAACCCTACCGCCATAGCTTGACTTTACTAAACAAGCAAGAAAGACTGCTTCTATCTTGTAACTTATTAGTCAAGCGCTATCGAGCTGTCCAGACCTTGCAGAAAGCTTCTATCAGCCTTATCAGCATATAAGTAACAATAGTTAAGATCAATGTCGAAATAGGATTCTTTTGTTAGTTATTGCAAATCATATTTTAGCTAGTTCCTATTTTGAACAAGATGTAGGTACATTTGATATTGTTTTTTATTATATCAATAAGATTATCCAGTAGGTTCAATGCCTATCGGTGTATTTGTTAAAAAAAAAAAGGATTCACTGAATGGCTTCTTGTATCACCCATTTATTTATGTGGTAGGATGGGAAATTTATCTGTTACATGTACCCAACTTTTTTTTTGAGGAACAGGTAACTGTGTATTCACAAAATTCCATCATCCAAGCACTTACATCCCATAGGGTAAAAAACAGAAGGCCATAAGAACTAGTCTATGGAGCTTTACAATTTCCCTATAAAATCATCAAAAAGTTCTATATCCCCCACCATATCCTGTTTACACCAAAAATATAGAAGACTAAGGCAATTCATTCTGATTTTTTGAATGTTGTTGCTTTTGTCTTCAAAGCCTCTTGAATTCCTTTCCTTCCACAATGTCCACCAGATGCTTGCAGGGATCAATTCCCACCAGTCCTCTTCTGACTCTCTTCTTCCAATCTCTTTCCAGCAGTCCATCATACTTTTAGTAGTTTTGGGAACCACCCAAATCACTCCAAGTATACACAAGAACATGTTCCACAGATTTGCAGCTGTTTTACAGTGTAGAAATAGATGGCTAGTTATTTCAGCATCCTGGTCACACATAAAACATCTTGGGCAAATCTGTCTACCTCTTCTTTGTAGTACTTCATGAGTCAAACAAGCTTTCCTGCAAATTAACCACACGAAACAAGAAACTTTTAAGGGGATTTTGGCTTTCCAGATTAGTTTCCAAGGCCAGTTCCTAATCTGCAGTTTGCCAGTTTTTCTCCTCCAATAGCATGACTTCACAGTGAACGCACCCTTGCTGTGAAGTTTCCACACTGGTCTGTCAGGTGCATTGGTAGTTCCATTGAAATCATTTATCACCATAAGAAAATCTGCAGCTCTTTGAACCTCCCAATCATTTAGTGCCCTTCTGAAGTTGAAATTCCAACCTTGTATGCTCCACATCTGAACTATAATGGCCCTATTCTGTTGGCTGAGGAGGAACAGATCAGGGAAGGGAGATTTCAAGCTCCTTTCACCTATCCAAAGTTCATTCCAGAACTCAATCTTCACGCCATTACCGACCTTGAATTGAATATTTTTTTGAAACTAGGGCCAGAGTCTCCGAATAGTCTTCCAGACACTACAACCAAAAGTTCCAGGGACTTCTTCAGTGATCCAGTGATTTTGAAGTCCATATTTCTCAATGATGATTTTTTTCCATTAAGGCATATCTTCAGCACAGAACCTCCATAACCATTTTTGCAAAAGACAGGAGTTTTGGAGGTTGAGTTTCTTGATACCTAATCCCCCCTGCTTCTTGTGAAGTGTTACAGTATCCCATTTTACAAGATTGTAACCTTTCTGCTCCTTGTTTCCATTCCACAAAAAAGTTCTTCTGAGCAAATTTATTCTCTTCACAATACTCTGTGGTATAGGAAATAGGCTCATCATATAGGAAGGGAATCCAACACAGATTTGACTAGTGTTAATCTCCCTCCTAAGGCCAAATACCGACTCTTCCATCTTGCCAATCTCCTGTCGCATCTCTCTAGCACTTCTCTCCAAACCTCTATCTCTTTGTTTTTTGCACCCAGGGGAATCCCTAGGTACTTTGTGGGTAAGGCAGCTACCTGGCATCCAAGATTACTTGCTAATATCTCCATATTATCAACTTTGTTCACTGGGTAAAGACAACTCTTTTGCCAATTAACATGCCGTCCAGAAATGCCTTAAAAAATAGCAAGGATAACCCTAATATGTCTAATCTGAGATACTTCAGCTTCACAAAATATTAGCGAGTCATCTGCATAAAGCAGATGGGTGACTCCCCTTTCATCTTCTCTACGTCCTTGCACCTGAGCTTGGAAACCCTTTAACCAACCATTTGCCCTTGCCCTCTTGATCATGTGGTTGAGCCCCTCCATAGCTAAGATAAACAAAAAAGGTGATATCGGATCACCCTGCCTCAACCCCCTCTCAGACGAAAAGAAGCCTTCATTATTGCCATTTATAATCAGAGAGAACCTTACAGTAGAGATGCAGAAACGTATCCAGTTGATCCATTTTTTACCAAAACCCATGTCTTCTAGCACCTTCAGTAGAAACTTCCAATTAACATGGTCATATGCCTTCTCTAGGTCAAGTTTGCATAAGATCCCTAGAAATTTTTGTTTCTCTCTGGAATCCACTAATTCATTTGCTAAGAGAGCCGCATCCATAATCTGCCTGCCTTTTAGAAATGCCATTTGATGTTCATTTACTAATTTTCCCATAACAGACTTCAACCTTTCAGTAATAAACTTGGAAAGTATCTTGTAGACACTTCCTATTAGACTGATAGGTCTGAAATCCTTAAGCTCCTCAGCTCCAGCTTTCTTTGGTATTAAGGCTATGAAGGTGGCATTGAAAGACTTTCCAAATAACTCTTTCTGATGGAAGTTATGAACAGTTCCCAGTAGATCCTCCTTCACAGTGTCCCAACAAACTTCGAAGAAACTCATTGTCAAACCATCTGGGCCTGGGGCTTTGTCTCCATCACATTGCTTGATTACATTCAGCACCTCTTCTTCAGAAAAAGGTCTTTGAAGCCAATCTTGTTCCTCTTGTGAAATGGTTGGGCAATCTATCATGTCGAAACCTGGCCTCCAACTTTCTGATTCTGAGTATAGTGTTATATGAAACTCAACCATAGCAGTCTTGATTTCATCAGGCTTTACAATTTCTTCTCCTCTAACCACTAATCTGTCAATAGTGTTAGATCTTCTGTGAGTAGTTGCCATTCTTTGGAAAAACTTTGTGTTGTTGTCACCCTGCTTCAACCATAACACTCTTTTTTATCCATATTTTCCAATTCAACTACAATGGTTGCTCTTACCATCATTTCTTTTTTTGTTGAGAATTAGTACTGTTGTATTCTTCAGCATTAGGACTGCTGGCTACCACCAAAAACATGTTACAGGGGAGTGAGATTCAAATCTAAACTTTACAAA
>JAJOOS010006966.1:0-14822 GCA_029582725.1 Solanum chiquidenum
GTCCGAACTCCGAATGAGGTGAAACAAAGTGCGTTAGGTAGATAACTCAAAGGGCTTTCCATGGATATGTTATTGGCCACCCAATAATTTGTGTGCTATGAGATATGACCCTCCAAAGTAGACCCTCGAAAAAGGCTTCACTTGGAAATTTCGGATTTTGATACGATTGCTCTAAAATTTGTGTTAGACTCATTTCCCACTCAATTTGACCCCCTAAACAATAATATGAAGTCGGATTTTCGAAAAATGAAATAGATTTTTTTATATACAGCTAAACAAGTTTCCGGTAACTTCCGAAGCACATTTTTAAGAACTTTCTGGGTCATTTCAAATATAATCGTTTCATTAAGTTCTCGAATCCAAACTCACATATGAGGCTGTAGTTTCACTCTATCATTTTCCGAGTCGTTACAACAACGTTTTACCTCACGCTGCCAAGGACCATCTTATATCTTGTCGGGGGTATAGGAAGCTAACTCACTAAGTGGATCTACTAGTGTATTGTGAAAATGATTCATCTAAAAAGTATGACCCTTTTCTACCCATGATGGCTACATGGTTTATGGAGACTTGAATTTATGTAAACTCGCATCCCCATATCGGTGCTCAATACTACTCCCAAAAATATAATATTAGCTCTTATGTTTAAAAACATACTTCTTCTGTGATTTGAGATTAGTGCTCAAAAACTTAGCTCAAAAGCTATCTTGGAAATCAAAGTTTCCCCTCTTGCTTAATTATGAAAGCATTTACTCTTTTCTGAAAACTAGCCTGAAGGCTCTTTGGAAATCGAGGATTTCTTTCTTATTTAAATGTGAAAACATTTAAAAACTTCTTTGGGAATACTTAGTTCCCTAATATCATTTTAAAGAAAATGAACTCAACTCTTTACTCTTTGCTTAAATTGAAACCTAAGTCATAAAACAAGGTTAAAACGTTTGTTTAAGACTTTTGAAAACTTTAGAAACTTTGTTTTGACTTGCTTCTTAACTTCTAGACTTGACTCTTAACTTCTCTTGACTTTGATCCTAACTTTCTTTGAATTGGATTATGGATTCAAGGTTCATGATCTCATGTTTATGGATGATTTCATGATCTTTAGATGTACCTTAGAGTGTTGGAATCAACTTAGAAACATAGGTACATTGCTAAGAACAAGTATGAAGCGGTGGGGAACGAATGGGGAGAACTGGCGTCCTTGGCGCTCTAAGAGGCGCGGGGCGCCAGCCCTCAAACTTCAGAGGATCTGCTGGGGCGCGCTGGCTGGCGTGTCGCCCCAAGGGGTGAACTTCAGAGCCCCTTTTTGGGCGCTCTGGCTGGCGCGACACCCTAACCCCTTCCCCAGGTTTTTGACGATTTTTCTTCTCCGTTTTTCAACTCTAAACCCTCTAAACTTCAATGGTTCTTTTCCCAAACACTTAGGATCATAGTACCCTCAACACACAACAGATTTAACTAAAAAATTCACCAGGAAACACGAATCAAAATCAACAAGAGACTTCAACAACACAACTATCAAGAACTCAACGAATTTTCAACAATGTTCTTCAAGAACTCACTTTCTTTGCATTCAAATAACCTAAATTCGCTGAATTGAAACAAGATTGGCGTGTGGGTGAACTAACCCAACACTATGTGATCTCACATACCTTGTAGGGATCACCCCTGACGAAATCCACAAGCAATTCTTGAACGTTCTTGACGAATCTTGAACTTCCTTCTCTTTTCTCCTCTTTTCTCTTTTCTCCAAGACCTAAGCGTGAACTCAACTTTTTTCTAAACTGACTAAAATATGATTTTTACCCCAATTAACTCTTAAAAATGAATCAGAATAATAAGGTAAGGAAAATACTAAAGTACCCTTCAAAAATCCAATTTTAGACTTTTCTTATTCGAACATTCCAACTTCCAAAGGGAATAACTCACTCATACAAACTCAGAATCGCGCAAATTTGGCGGCGTTGGAAAGATCATTCCAAGGTCTTCCCAACCATATCTGGAACTACACCTAACTCATCCTGAGTTAGGAGTTATGGCCGTTTGAAGTTGACCAAAAACTCACTTTCTTAACTTAAACAATTTTTTCCAGATTTTAATTCTTTCCAAAAATGACTATTTCCAATTATAAGCTTCTTCCTAGTTATTTAAAATTGTGAGATGTTACATAAATGTTGTTTTTGCTTCATTTTAATACATATATTTATGCAATGTTGCATTATTGGTTACACTAGATAGACGAATGATAAATGACATGAATCATGACTTGATTTTATGATTATGAGAATGTACTTGTGATTGTGACTTGTTTAATGGATTGGGTGTTGCGTTCTGACACACTAACTTGGATCGGTTGCCACATTGCAACATAAATATGGGATCGATTGCCATATTTCGACATAAACATTGGATCGGGTACCACGTTTCAGTATGCTAACAATTTGGGTTTGGGTTTCACGAAAGGACCAATGACTTGACATAATTGTGTATCTTGAGGAGTGTGAAATTGAACGTGGTTCGTAATGATAAATGATATTGTAATTCCCCGGAGTTGTTATATGGTTGTGAGGACTTATATTTGATTATTTTTTATGTGGAGTACACTTGTTACGTAACTCGTTGTTGAATGAATCGGGAAAGCCAATGGTTCAAGGGTCGTAATAATTGAGAGCAAGGGCTGTCCGTGTGTTGTAAGGGCGAGAAGTGGGGGTAGTGTACGTGATGTAATTACTTAGGTAGATTTCACCTTAGAGAAATGAAATTTGTGGTTGGTGGTTAGAAAGCTTGATGAAATGTGTCAGGTGGCAAGGGCAGGGTAACCTAAAAGAGAAGGTAAGGGTGTGTCGTGGTGGCGAGTTAGAATGCTTGTAGTTGTATTCGTGGACTTTTCTATGCGTTAGGATGCGTTAGAGGGGGTAAATGTGAAGAAACGAGTGGTTAATCACATATTCTTGCTTGTTGTTTTCTTATGTTATGCGGTGGGCGTCGGGTTGACCTATGATGCCTACCAGTACGTGTAGTTTTGTACTGATACTACTCTTTATGCCTTTTTGGCATAGTCTGGATGCAGGTTGGTGATGTTTTATTAGATGAAGACGAAGAATTTTCCACCAGCTTCTACTTTGCCTTCCGCATGGTGGGAGCTGTGCCTTTTCATTATTATGTCATGTCGTACTCTTAGTAGCTCTTGTACATGTTTAGACTAAATTCTCGGGGGTGTTAATTACTTTATAGGTCTTAACCCGAATTTGTAAAGAAGGTTTTAATTTATAAAAATGATATGTTTTCGTTTATCTCCGGTTGTCGTTAATTTAAATATGTTGATATATGATATATGCTTTTTAATTTAAATATGTTGATATATGATATATGCTTTTTCTATTACAAAAATATATGTTCTTCCTATGGATATATAACTAGTGCACATGTTATGTATGTAATTTGATTTTTTTTTGACACCATTATTTACTTTGTACTCAATTTTTAAATTTTTTCACATTTTATCTACTTCGTAATAATTTTAGACATGCGATATTTGAAAGGCAAACAAAAATGGTGAATGAACTTTGGGAAATACGCATTAAGTAAAGATAACTGACAACAAATACTTTAGTTATATAAATATAAGGAGTGCACTTGATCAATTTCAAGAGAAAACATATTCTTCTAAAATTTGTGGCTTAGGGAGTTTTTTTTTTTTTTAAAAGTATGTTGCAATAAATGTGTTAAATATAGATAACAAATTAAAAAAAAATTATTTCATTACACAATTATAGTGAATAATTGGTATTTTTTCCCTACTTCGTAGTAACTTTAGATATGTGATATCTGAAAGCCAAACAAAAAGGGTAAATGAACTTTGGACAATTCACATTAAATAAAAATAATTCGCAACAATATTTTTAGTTATATAAGGAGTGCACTTGATCAATTTCAAGAGAAAACATATTCTTCTTCTAATGTTTTTGACTTTGAGAGAAAACAAATATCTTTTTTTTTTCTAAGTGTGTTGCAATTAATGAGTTAAATATAGGCATCAAATTAGAAAATAATAATAATTATATTACAAAATTTTAGTGCATAATCCCTCCGTCCCCGCCCCCTACGATTTCTTACTTTGGAGAATTTGTTTGTCATATACTTCAAATATGAGTAATGCAAATTTTTTCTCCTCCTTCATTTTTAGTACCTTCTCGTTTATTACTTCAATGTCCTTTATGCTATGGAGTGTTTCGTACTCATATGAGATTCATGAATCTGGTACGAACTGCTCATCTGTTAGCAAAATGCCATCCTACGTTCGAACATATATGCATTCAATACTTTTTCATAGAAGAGATATCATTAGCTCAACCTGCGGCCCCACAACATGCAAGCTTACAAAATGCCATCCTAGATTCTCTAGTATATGCATCTGGAACTTTTTTGCAAGGAAATCCGCAATCAGCTTAACCCGTGGCTTCACAACATGCGAGTTCGCAAAATGCAACTTGCATTCTTCTATATTTGCATCAAATATTTTTTTCTAGAAAATCCGCCATCAACTCAACCTTCGTCCCACAATATGCAAGATCGCGATGAAATGATGGCGTGGTTATTTGGCCAACATCATCGTCAAATCATAATCACCCGATAAGAAATGACAGTACACCAATAATCTATAGACAACAAATGGTTAGAAGAAATAATGTTGTCCCGATAAGTACGGGTGGAGCAACTTCCAAATGAAACTTCCTCTCATTGAAATGACCCGAGTGTCAAGCCTCGATCATGTCCTCTTCATAAATCATGTCACAAAACTTAATTCCCAAGTATTCAACTTTGATCCTACTCAACTTAAATCAAGGTCTATCTCCAAATTTCTAATCTCATGTTTAACTTCGCCTCGTATCTAATCAATTAATATTATATCATCAACAAATAATATGCATCATGACATCTATTCTTGAATATGTCGCATCATTACATTCTCGACACAATTTGGTATTGCTATTTTGGGGGTTAATCTTATAAAACAAATACATAGTAATAAGTGTTTTAAAAGGCGGGTCGTGAGGTGAGACGTAAGTCTCAAGACACATGTCATAAGTCTTATGGATCTGTGGGGTATAGTCTCATGTATATTTAATTTATAATTTTATTACTAGAAAATAAGCAAAAGTCAAACTTTCAATTATTTTACAAATAAATTTTAATAAATAACCTATAATATATAGAACAAAATATTAAGATTTTTATTTGAGAAAGGTATTAATAATCAATAATGAAGAAAAAGAGTATTACAATTACTATTTGAGAAATATCATTACACCAATAATAAAAAATATAATATAAAGCAAAAAGGTTCAAAAATAAAAATAAAAATAACGCCCAAGGCGTACGTTTTTATGCCTAGGGCTTACGTTTTTACGCTTGGATCTTACACCCCAAATTCTAGGACTTATGACTCTACGTCTTTAATTTGCGCCCAAAAGCATTTTTGATATGCCCCACCCAAAATTCGCCCCAAAAAATATTTTTGAAAACACTGCCTAGTATAGTATTACAAAGTACTTTAACATGCACATTTCGACACTATTTTTTATGGTTGATCTCCGATCTCATCTGATAATGCCTCCATATCGTAAATTACAAAGATACCCGTATATATTGCAATAAGTTATCCGAGAAAGAATAAATTTCCCAAGGCTAAAATGGGAAATGTCTCTTCGCTGATTGATCGATCGCTCCTTGTCAACAACTGACGGGCAAATTCTACCGACCCGACTCACCTGATACCACATCCATATCTTCACTCATCGAATCTCTCATTTCCTCTCTTTTACGTATCTGAAATCGAGATTCAGCTGCGAATTGTGTATTTATAAGGTCATATAGATCCAGAAGAGAAGTAGACAAATTCAATGAGAGGGCGTGATTGGATCAATCAAATCCTGCCGGATGAGCTGATTCTCGATATTTTCCGGCATCTGGAATCAAAATCAAGCCGTGACGCTTGTGCACTTGTCTGCAAGCGTTGGCTCCGTCTCGAGCGCCTCAGTCGTCTCACTTTACGAATTGGTGCCTCTGGTTGCCCCGACGTGTTTATTAAACTGCTCGCTCGCCGCTTCGTCAATGTCCGGAATGTGTTTGTCGACGAGAGACTATCCATATCTCTCCCGGTTCCACTTGTAAGCCTTTGAATTCACTATGCGACGATTTCATATATTTATTGATTAGCTTGTATGCAACGTCTATATTTTGAGTGTCTAGGTCTCAAATTTAAGATTGGGATGTCTATTGCATTCCAATTGGGAATATTTTGGTCAGAATTCTAATTTTGCACTTAATGATTTGGAATGATTGTTTTTTTTTTTGCCTAACAAAGTTATTCGTTTCTGTTGCTCTTGTGTATATCTTTCGAGATATAACTGGTGAAAGACTATGTATTTGACAATTGAGGATAGGAACTCTAAAATCTAGATCAGGACTTCAAAGTTTACCATCAAATTAGGAATTGGTGATCATGATGTTTCATGTTAACCCTCAATTTTTCACCTGAAATAAATCAGATTGACATTTATCTTAGTTAAATCTACTACAATAGTCATCCATCTCGTGAGGTGATTAGTGAAGCCGTATAGGGAGAGGAAGAAGGACTCACATATAGTGTTCATTGACCTAGAAAAAGGGATATGACAAAGTCTCAAGGGAGGTTTTATAGAGATGCTTGGAGGCTAGAGGTGTACCGATGGCATACACTAGGGAGATTACAAATATGTGCGATGGAGCCAAGACCCATGTGAGGACTCAGAGCACTTTTCAGTTGTGTTGGAATTGCATCAGGGATCAACTTTTTAGTCTGTTTCTGTTTGGCTTGTTGATGGATGAATTGACATGTCATTTCCAAGGTGAGGTGCCATGGTCTAAGTTACCTGTAGAGGTTTGGAGAAGAACACTAGAGATTAAAGGGTTCTGGTTGAGCATGACCGACACTCAATACTTAATTATACTGTTAGAATAGGAATAAGCTTATACAATCCTATGAGAATAGGAATAGGAATAGGAATAATAGGAATAGAAATAGAAATAGAAATAGGAATAGTAAATAGTATCCTACTTGGTAAAGGATTATATTCTAGTGTCTATAAATAGGGTCTCAATGCAATAATGTAAATGACAACAATTCAATAATATTCTTTTTCAATATTTCTCACATGGTATCAGATCCTCTAAGATCTTAGTAGAAAATCAAAGAGTTTCTGCTGCCGGCGGGTGGCACCCATATGTGCCGCCCGTCTGGCCAATGATTATGTTAGCAAAAGTTGGGTCACCGTGTATCTTTCTGGTGACTATTTTCTCATATCTAATTTGTGTAGCATCGTGCCATCATTCCAGTGACTACTTTCTTATATCAAATTTGTGTAGCACTGTGCCATCATTCCAGTGACTACTTTTTCATATATAATTTGTGTAGCACTGTGACATCCTTCCGGTGACTACCTTTTTTGCATATCTGATTTGCGTAGCACTGTGCATCTCTCCGGACTACTTCTCATATTTAATTTGTGTAGTACCATGGATTTTTTCCAAACTATTTTCTCATATCTGTGTTGCATAGCATCATGTGTCTTTTCAGTGCGACTCAGATTTGATTTGCATAGTTCCATTCGTCTTTCCGGTGACTCCTCAAATCTGATTTGCGTAGGATTGTACCATCATTCCAACCCTACCCGTATAATTTTTTCCTTTTCAGTAGGGTCGTGCAATCATTCCGACCCTACCCATATTATTTCTCTTTTTCAATGAGGTCGTTCCATCAATTCGAACTATCCTATCCATATAATTTTATTTTTTAAATTGTGACCTCTTTCAATCATCAATTCTAATACTCCGGTGTATGAGCATGTTCCGACCAATTTTTCGGTGACTTTCTTGTTTAATATTGACTCGTCTATTGATTCCAACATGATCGATACATTTTATACTAGATTTTGAGCACTTCCGGCGACCGTTGCATTGTGAAGAAGTCTATATGGAGAAACTACCTAATTATGTTGCTCAAGGAGAGTTAAGTGGTCTTGTATGTCGATTGTGGTAGTCACTCTATGGTCTGAAACAGTGTTTGCAAGTTTGGTTTGGGAAGTTCAAACCTGTAATTTTATCACTTTGTGTTTTATCGGCATTATGCATCAAATTCAGTATTTCATGAGAAGACCAAGCACATTGAGATTGATTGTCAATTTTGTGAAGTCGAGTGATCAACTTGCAAATATCTCACCAAGCCCCTCATCAGTCCTCGTGTTAATTGCATTTGTAACAAGCTAGGTACATGAATTGTGTGCACTAGCTTGATGGGGAGTGTTAGAATAAGAATAGGTTTATACAATCCTATTAGAATAGGAATAGGAATAGAAATAGACATATGAATAGTAAATAGTATCCTACATGGTAAAGGATTGTATTCTAGTGTCTATAAATAGGGTCTCAATGTAATAATGTAAACGACAACAATTCAATAATATTCTTTTTCAATATTTCTCATACAATCTCGAATGCGAAAGAACAAAAGAAACCCTATAATCTAAGAACAAGGAAGTAAATAATAGAATGCTAGATACAAGAATGGAACGAATAGGCAACAATGACTATATTAAAGTCAAAACCTCCTAGTAAGAATACCAAACAAGCACCTAAACTATAGAGACACCCTCAAGAGGAATGATCCTCAAGAAAGCAATCCCATCAACCTTTTCTAGCAACTATGGCCTTATGCATGCACATCAAGCGATGATAAGGAGTCAAGAGCATGCATGCACACCAAGCTTGAGAACATGCTAAAGTGGAAGTACAAAGATTTAATTGGAGAAAGAGGCTAAAAATGCAAAATGACTATTCTTAAAATGGAAACCTCTTGACTAAGAAGACTAAGAAGGCCCTTAATTCATTAATTAAGGGTATTTTTGTAATAACGATCATTAGACTTTAGTCTTAGTTTAACTTAGTA
This sequence comes from Solanum chiquidenum, assembly GCA_029582725.1. Taxonomy (NCBI): domain Eukaryota; kingdom Viridiplantae; phylum Streptophyta; class Magnoliopsida; order Solanales; family Solanaceae; genus Solanum; species Solanum chiquidenum. Next base: position 8,984 of record JAJOOS010006966.1, read on the forward strand.
TAAATACTACACTTTCTCATTTTAATTAGGTAGATTATTTTGGTATGTTGAATTCTCATGAATTGAGTGTAACTCTCGAGAGAGTTTGAGGCGAAGGCCATAGTTGCTAGAAAATGTTGATGGAATGCTTGCTTGATGATCATTCCTCTTGAGGGTGTCTCTATAGTTTAGGTGCTTGTTTGGTATTCTTAATAGGAGGTTTTGACTTTAATATAGTCATTGTTGCCTATTAGTTCCATTCTTGTGTCTAGCTTTCTATCCTTTACTTCCTTATTCTTAGATTATAGGGTTTCTTTTGTTCTTCCGTATTCGATATTGTATCACTTAAAGTGCAAGTTTAGTGATGTAATTCAATAGGCTGGCGTGGAAGTGAAGCTTTGTATACATGCCATCCCCAAGAAAGATAGTTTTAAGTATCTTGGGTTGTTTATCCAAAGTAATGAAGAAATCAACGATGATGTCACACATCGTATGGGTGCGAAATGGACAAAATGGAGGCTCGCCTCCGGAATCGTGTTTGATAAGAAGGTACCACATAAAGTTAAGGTAAATTCTACAGTGTGATGGTTAGACCAACTATGTTGTATGGGGTGGAGTGTTGCTCTATTAAGAACTCTCATGTTCAGAAGATGAGGGTTACAAAAATAAGGATGCTAAGGTGAATATGTGGATATACTAGAGGTGATAAAGATCAGGAATAAAGATATTCCAGACTAGATAGGAGTGACCCCCGTGGTAGACAAGACGAGGGAAGCAAGGTTGAGATAATTTGAGCATGTGAAGAGGAGATGCGCATAGGCTCCAATAAGTAGGTGTCAGAAGTTGCACGGGTGGGTTTAAGGAGAGGTTGAGGTAGGCCGAAGAAGTATTGAGAGAGGTCATTAGATTGGATATAATACATCTTCAACTTACGATGGACATGACCTTATATTGGAGAATATGGAGGTCGTGAATTAGAGTAGAAGGCTAGTAGGTAGTTGAGTATTGTCTTGTTATCCTGCAGGATAAAAAAAAAGGAAATTATATGAGTACTGCTAAAGGAGGAACTAGTACGGGGCAACAAACTACCACCAAGCCTATCCCGCAGGATAATTTCTTGTCTTGCGTTGTTTCTTCTACTTTGGTTATCGCATTATTTTGTTGTTATTATTGTTCCTTTTTCCTGAATGCTATGTAATCTCTAGTACTCCCTCTGTCTCTAATTACTTGTCCACTTTTCCTTTTTTAGTTGTTCCTAATTACTTGTCCATTTTGACAAATCAAGAAAGGACAATTTTTTTTACCTATTATACCCTCAATTAATTACTTTGAAAAATGTAGAACTTCTTGAAAATCTTAAATTTTTAATTCATCCACTTCATAATTAATAGGGGTAAAATGGTAAACTCACTATGTCAATTATTGTTTTCTTAATAGGTGTGTCAATTCAAAAGTGGACAAGTAATTAGGGACAGAGGGAGTATTTGTTATATCTTGTTTTCTAGGGTATGTTCTTTGATATGCATTATCTGTGTCGGGGGACTTTCAGAAATAACCTCTCTACCTTTGTGAGGTAGGGTAAGGTGGTTTGCATACGCTCTACCCTTCTCAGACCCTACCTGTGGGATTACGCTATGTTGTTGTTGTATTTATCTTAGTAAAATTATGGTGCTCGATACAAGACTTTTGATGCTTGATTCTAAATTATCACGAATTTTGTGTTGAAAACAAGAGTAAAATCAATAGGAAAAGCTATGAGAAAGGAAGACTTTTTATTGCCTAATTCAAATTGTTGAAAACAAGAACACCTAATGCTGTTTTATAAACTTACAGCTGAACTGCCAAGGCTAAAAGATAGCAACAAACACGTAGTGGAGAAACAATCGGAAACGTGTCCCACTATTAAAATAAAGAAATTTATCAAGTAAAACCTAAGTCCACTAGTACTAAAAAACAGGACCATGGTAGGATTCCGTGCACGATTTGTAGCCTAAAGAAGTCATGCTTGTTGCGAGGCAGCAATATCGTATGAACATCAGCAACATGGTCATCTTCTCCTCACATCTTTCTAGTACACCATTCCAGATATTTATTGATTTGCTTTTGGCTCCCAGCATACGTAATATGTCTGACAAAATTTGAATGTTTGGAACCTCATTGACTAGAAATATATGGCTTTTCCTCCCGTTGATGTGGAGCCCAGAGATGGCTTCAAAAAGTACAAGGATGGCTCTCAAGTATATAAGTTGACTCTCTTCCGCATCACAAGCAATTAGAATGTCATATGCATATTGAATGTTGTTATGCGACTTCATTCTTTGACACAGATTTCCAGAGGGATGAGGGTTTTTATCAGCTTTATTGAAAAAGTTATAGAAGAACCCAACAGAAAAGATACATTAACTAGACCCTTTTTGCACTGCCAAATCACTATAAGAAGCTTTAGAATTAAAATTGTGGAAGGGTAACTCCTGATTTAGGAAGTGTACAAGCTTCCAATCTTTGGATGGTCTTCTAAGTATGATAGCCCAATAACTGCAGAGCTCCGGAGAGTGAAGTAATCAGCCATATGCTTCCTTATTCACTACAAAGGGTATAACTCAGTGAATAAACCTTTCAAGGAAGTCCTTCATCCAAATATCTTCCCGAAATTAATTTAATTCCCTATGCCATCTTGTATGAGCGTGTTTTAAAGATTCAGGTAAATCAAGATTGATGCACCTTCTTCCCTTACCTAAAAAAAGGATCGATGCACCTTCTTTGAGGCTATCATCTTGTGGATCTGATTTCAGTGGAAAAAACAATCACCATCTAGCCATCTATCTTCAGATACAGAGGGCTTATGACTAACATTATTTTAAGCCCCCCAAAACAAGGTAAGAATTCCTTAATTGTTGGTGATAAGCTGCCTCTGCTAATTGTTGTCACTTTGCAATGAGTAGTGTGTTTCATTCGAGTTTGACGCATTTACTGAGATTAATTCTGCAGGGAGATCTGACTTCACTGGGCGAAACAATCACCATATTAAATTCACATTAGTGGTAATACCTAACAAAAAAAAGTTTCACATTTAGTGGTAATATAAGTGACTCCAGTATTTATTAGGTTCACAAGCGAATTTCCTCTGCCTTCTGTTTGTGAGACTTGGGTTATTCTTTTTTCAAGTTTGTGATACCAAAACAGTATTTTCTAAAGGTTTGTGTGTTGTATTATTTGTTAGGCTCACAGGTGAATTTCTGAGCTTGTACCGTTAAGCTACATTCATCTTGAAAGTTTAAACTTATTGTTTCTTTTGTATACCCGTTGCAGGGAAGAAGGCGTGGCACTGATCATTCCGTGATTTCAGCTCTCAAGATCCATTCCCTGACTGAAACAAATGGCTCGGAAGACAATGAAACAGAATCTTACTGTTTGTCAGATGCTGGGTTGGCTGCTGTTGCTGCTGGCTTCAGTAAGCTTGAAAAGCTGAGCTTAATATGGTGCTCCAATGTGACACATGTGGGGCTGAGGTCTATAGCTGAAAAGTGTATATTTTTGAAGTCTTTGGATTTACAGGTAAATATCTAGTCATTTAGAACTTTGGTTTCCTCATGGTTATTTTATTGATCTGTTTCAAGCTGTTTTGGAATTGGACTATATGATGTGCATGTTATCAAAGGTCTGAGATGCTTTAGTTTCCTGTACCTCTTAAAGGGCTGTTATGTTGGAGATCAAGGTCTAGCAGCTGTTGGGGAGTTCTCTAAGCAACTTGAAGATTTGAATTTGAGGTTCTGTGAAGGCCTAACTGATGCAGGCTTGATTAAATTGGTAGATGGTTCTGGGAAGACGTTGAAATCTATTAGTTTGGCTGCCTGTGCAAAAGTAACTGACACCTCCTTGGAAGCTGTGGGATCTCATTGTAGATCTTTGGAGTCCTTGTCACTAGACTCAGAGTGTATCCATGATAAAGGTGTACTTGCTGTTGCCCAAGGATGCCCTCAGTTGAAGGTTCTGAAGCTACAATGCGTCAATGTTACAGATGGTGCTCTCCAAGGCGTTGGCACTTGCTGTTTGTCGCTGGAGTTGTTGGCTCTTTACAGTTTCCAAATATTTACGGACAAGTTAGTTGTTTATTCTGGTTGTCTTCCCTATTTGGATTTATTTGTTTTTGACTTACCAGCAGCATGATCATAACTTCTATATTCATGTAAGCTTTTGTAATGTACCTCTACATTTTAGGCATGAATACAATTCCTCTTAACCAATAGCTTTTCCAGTGTTCAGATTACGCAATCTAAATACCTAATCTTTAAATTTTCAACTCCATCTTTGCTAAAAAAAATAATTCCTGAATATAGAGAACAGATAGTAACTAGATTCAAACTGTGTTGCTGTCTGTCTTTTTATGGCAATAGTTGCAAGCAAAAATTTAACAAAGCATGTACTGGGATGATTGGTTTTCACAATCTGACCTATATCTTTATGCATATTTTTTCAGGAGTCTGTATGCTATTGGTAAAGGGTGCAAACGGTTGAAGTCTCTTACCTTGAATGATTGTACTTTCTTAAGTGACAAAGGCTTGGAAGCTGTTGCAGTTGGTTGCACTGGGCTCACGTATCTTGAGGTTAATGGCTGCCACAATATAGGGACATATGGACTGGAGTCTATTGCAAGATCTTGCACGTACACTTTTCTCCTCGTGCTTTATTTTGAATTTCTTTTCAACCTTTGTGTTGAATTTTAGTTATTGAAGGCAAAAAGACCTAGTGCTTACTTTTCCCCCTTCTCCTTGTTCTCTGAATTCAAGATAGATTCTTGTAAACTGCTTATATTTTTAAGGTCGTATGCATGAGTGGTGGTGCATTTGAGGAAAGTATTTAGCATGAGAAGCACATATGTGAGTATCTAGTAAATGTTTAGAATTACATTTAGAGGTTTCAAAAAAAATAAGCATTAAAAGAAGCAGCTCAAAATTGGTGCTTATAGAACTACTTTTGCACCTAAGATTTTAGGTGCCATGTTAAAGGAAAATATGCTATTCTATCAAATAGAAATGCTTGCTTGAGTTTAATTTGTATAAATTAAACAGAAAATGCTTCATAGAACAATTATAGCAGATTATGGAGGGAGTGCTTATGTTAGATTTTTAACGTGATTTTCTTTGAACGCATTCTCTAGAAAAGTATTGTACTCCCAAGTTAGACCAAATTGAGTTCTCTGTTATTCCAAAGCTCATGCGACAATCATGTTATTCTATTTCTGTCAGTGTTACCTCATGAAACAAAATGCTATACTTTTCCAAACTCCAGGGGATGGTTTTATCCATGTTTACAGCCAGATTTCTGAATCTATTGAGTTAGATAATTAATGCGGAATGCATATAAGTTCCACCACTTTCAAAGAGGCTTACAGTAGGATGTAGGCTGATCTAGTATTAGAATTTGATAGAGAGAAGCGTGAAACTACCTTTTAATATAGGATAATATGCTATATTAAAAGCATATTATCCTATATTAAAAGGTAGTTTAACGCTTCTCTCTATCAAATTCTAATACTAGATATCTCAACTCCAATTAGCAGTTTGAAATCCTTTTGCCTTATTAGTCTCTTCCATTGGAGCAACTTATCCCCTGTAAATGATATATTACCCCTCTTAGATTTCATTAGCTCCCTCAATATGGCTTAGCGACCATCCTTTTGCTTGTGGTTAACTCCCTGATTAAATAGGTGTTTTTGTTCTCAGGAGTTAACCATATTTTTGTGTATGTAATTTGCATCTTCTTGATGCTTTTCTAATACAACATCTTACTTCATCAAAATATAGGATAATATGCTGAATCAGAATGGTAAATTGCAGTTCTCTTATGTTTTATTTTGATT
>JAJOOS010006967.1:0-20015 GCA_029582725.1 Solanum chiquidenum
CACCCCAACCATCAATAGTTTCCTCTTCCTACTTAAAACTATCACCATCTATGTATTAAAAAAAAACACCTCAACTATCAATTATTTCCTTTTCCTATCTGAACTACCTTGTATGTATCAAAACACACACAAAGTATCGTTTTTTTGCGAGATTTTACACCCCAACCATCAATAGTTTCCTCTTCCTACTTAAAACTATCACCATCTATGTATTAAAAAAAAACACCTCAACTATCAATTATTTCCTTTTCCTATCTGAACTACCTTGTATGTATCAAAACACACACAAAGTATCGTTTTTTTGCGAGATTTTACACCCCAACCATCAATAGTTTCCTCTTCCTACTTAAAACTATCACCATCTATGTATTAAAAAAAAACACCTCAACTATCAATTATTTCCTTTTCCTATCTGAACTACCTTGTATGTATCAAAACACACACAAAGTATCGTTTTTTTGCGAGATTTTACACCCCAACCATCAATAGTTTCCTCTTCCTACTTAAAACTATCACCATCTATGTATTAAAAAAAAACACCTCAACTATCAATTATTTCCTTTTCCTATATGAACTACCTTGTATGTATAAAAACACACACAAAGTATCGTTTTTTTGCGAGATTTTACACCCCAACCATCAATAGTTTCCTCTTCCTACTTAAAACTATCACCATCTATGTATTAAAAAAAAACACCTCAACTATCAATTATTTCCTTTTCCTATTTGAACTACCTTGTATATACTAAAACACACCTCAACTATACGGTGTTCCAATCAGGTAGGAATAGGAAAGATAGGTATGTTTCAATACATAGACACTAATAGTTCAGCTAACAAAAGGAATAACAAATCATAGTTGATGTATGAAACTCGCGAAAAGATCGTCTTTTCTTAGTAACATTTTTTGCTTAGAATAGTACTTTATGCATTTTTTCACTATACAAATAAACATCAAACCAAAAACACAACAAAACCCAAAATCCCTTTCATCGCAGAACTATTCATCAAACAAAAAAAATAAAAAAGAGGGAAAAATCGATAGAAGAGTAACAGAACCTCGAATGGCTTGTTGAGTGAAGTAAGTAGGAGCTGAAAAATTACTCATCGGAGAAGCAGGTTGAGCTGAAACTTCGAATTTCACCTAAATCGATAGTGAAACAGAGAGAGCAAAAATGCTAGGGTTTTTTCTCGGCGAACGAATAAGGGTAAAGTGCTACCTAATAAATACGATTTATTTTTTTTATATAGAGGGGATTCGAAGAACTCAGACTTTTAATTAAGGATAAAAACTCCGGAGTTGATTAAGTGGAAATTTATGTTTAACACAAATTTCTCATTGATTTGTAGTAAAAAATTGTGTTGGTCTAATCATGCTCTAGTCGTTATTTAGTTGGATTAAAATGTTATTTATTTCACAAGAAATTTAACGGAGTATGATTAGAAACTACTAGTATATTTGGAGCTACACACATACATTTAAGGAATCATTTGATAATTGCCTAAGAGTTAAATTATTCAGGTTTTAAATTTGATATAAGTAATATCATATTTGATAACATTCTTTTACCGTAAACAAAATCAGTATAATGTTTGGATTGCAATATTAAGAAACCAACATATAACTAATTCTACATAACTCTAACCAACTATTAAAACGACCCGTAAAGATATATTTGATCCAATTTAGAACATTAGACATGAATTAGGATATGATACGACTTCAATTTACTGAAAATATAAACGTAGATATGAAGATATGAAGGTTGAGAATTAAAATAGAATGAAATATAGTGGGCAGCCGTATGGTGTTCCACTTTATATGTGGGAGAAGTAGGAGTCTAACCTCCTTTTCTCCACTTCTCAGTATTAGTACGTAGTATTAATTAGTAGTCACGTAATTCTTAATCTTCAATGTGTATCATTCTTTTTTGTCTCATTTATGTTCTTGTATTATCATAAATATCTTATTTTTTTAGTCGAGAATCACAAAATCTATGTATAATTTATCTTTTTCATATTATAATGAATATGTTATTGTAATCAAAGAGTACTAAAAGTTAAGATGTTAATTATATTTACTAATTGAATAAGACTATAAGATCCTACATTTTAGTGAGTTTGAATCTTGAATAAATTATTTCCTTAAGACCAGCAAAAACCAAATTTCTTGTACTTATAGGTGCTGGATTTATCACTTGGGAACTTAACTCTATTTCCAATACATAGAAGTTTATTAAACTTTCTTTATAAAATTTGTTAAATATAAAATAAAATATTTTAAATATGGCTTCAAGATGTGAAGTTTTCTTGGAGATTTTGCTTGCAATCTTGATTCCACCTCTTGGAGTTTTCTTTAGACATGGTTGTTGCAGTGTAAGATCCCCCACCCCCTCACTCTTCATGTAATTTTATTGTCGGTTCATAAGAACGGTTATTGAATACCTTTCATGTTACATATATAAGTTAATTAATATTGAATATCCGTAGTGAGATTTCTAATTTTGTTATTGTTCATGTCATGTATTTTTAAGTTGCACCCAATGTGTCTTAATTAGTCGGTCAATAAGGTAGGTGAAAATCATGGGAAATCGATGATAGTGAAGAAGTTTTTTTTTTTTTTTTTTTTTATTTTGATCGACTGAGTTATGTGATATATGTACTTGATGAGAAATAGCAAGTACTTGATTGAATTCACAAGCAAATATATTAGATAACTTCGTTCAAAAAAAAAAAAATAGACGATAAGAAATTCACTTTGAATATAATTTAATTCTAAGTTCTCAATTTATCCACAATTGAAATTAATTATAACCATATAAATACTTACAAATATTTTATACTGATTTTTTTTTTTTTAAAAATCTTTCTTTACAATATACAATTGAATTGACATATATAAAAGCATCATGCTTATTAGTGACAAAAAGATGCTTAGAAATTAGAATCTCTTTCAACACAATAAAATTTGCTAATCACTTTTATTAATTATTTTCTTTTGGTTTTGCAGTGTCAACTCTTGATTTGCTTGATTTTGACCTTTCTAGGTTATATTCCCGGGATAATTTATGCCATTTATGTCATTATCGTCGTTCCTGATTAAATTATAATTTGTAACAAAAAACTCATTCAACGTTGCTTAAGAATTACGATAATAAAGAAAAAAAGTTGATTGACCATCAAAATTGTCACTCGATCATTAAGGTGTCACGTTGAAGAAAACGTTCTAGTAATGTTTCAACAATATTAAGTTACTTCATCATGCTTGCTAACCTTATGTGACATTTTTCCTTTAAAAGACCTTGCGCGATACGTATTTAAATTAGTCATGTGATTATCAAATATCAGACGTGGAATCTAATGCTTTCAATCTCTTTCAACATAATAAATTTTGCTAATCACTTTTGATTAATTATTATTATTATTTTTGCCTTTTTTTTTTGCAGTGTGAGTTCTTGATTTGCTTGATTTTAACCCTACTAGGTTATATTCCTGGAATTATTTATGCAATTTATGCAATTGTGGTTCGTGGTTATGATCAAGATGAAGAATGGCGTCCTCTCACAGCCTAGTTATTATTATATTTTTAATTTTTAATATTTTTTTTTGGATAATAGGAAAACAATAATTCTAGATTTATTTAATCTAGAAAATACTTGTTAGTCGATATTCTTTGGTTCTTAAAAAAATATTAATAAAAGTTTTGGCATGTCCCTATTTATTTTTTTGGAAAAAAAAATGTCGATTAGTTAATTCAGCCCTTTAATTAGTAGTTTTTATAGTGGTAGTTTAACATAGCAATGATTTTGGGATTTTATAGCAAATATGCATAGATACAATTATTATATATACGAATACACTTATTATGCGCACAAATACATAATTAAATATATTCACAAACACATGTATCAAATAATATCGGTCGTGATTAAATAAATGTATGTTATAATTTCTAAGATTTTCTCCTTTTGGATGATAGGAAAACAATAATTTTAGATTAATTGATCTAGAAAATACTAGTTATACTATATGCTTTGAGATCTTTAATTTCAAAATAAATACAATCTTTGATATATGACTATTATTTTAACTTTATATTATTTATGGTCTCTTATTTTTCAATTTGTTGTGGTATTTGGTCTATCTGCTATTTTAAGTTTTCGTATCACAAAATTCTAAATTAGAATATGAGCTTTGTAGCTAACAAAATTTTATGATAATTTATCGTCAATTCATGATTAAATAGGGTTAGCGATAAATTTTAATATTTTATAATTATTAAATCCATTTTTAGTAGTAAACATTGTGAAGGACATTTAAAAAAATAATATTGTCCTCCAATTTTGCGCCATTTACGTTGCTGACACAACATATTTGGGGAAGACCAAGCTGATATTTTTTTTGAAATAAATACATTATTTTAGTAGAGAAAATGAAGTATAAATATATTCTATATATAAAAAAAATAAAAAAAATGAGTGTACGAATTTTGTTAATTTAATAAAGAATCTAACTCCATCATTTGTCATCTCTAGTCAGTTTTATTTGTGCACGATATTTAAAGTAACATTCAAATTTTAGAGCTATAATTTTATTTTATATTTAAAAAGTTGAGAATTTAACAACTATTGATCCTAACTGGCCATCCACTTCCTCCCAATTTTTTAAATTATTTATATTTGTTGATTAAATCAATCTATCATTATAAATGATAAAATATGGCCATATTCATCTTATTTTTTACTCGATATCTGATATTCATGTTGGAATTCGATTATTTTGAATTTGCTTCGCTTAAAGCCTCATTCAGAGGGATGCACTCTTTACTTTAAAAAAAATTCTATACTCAAAACTCAAACTTGAGATTTTTGAAAGAAAGAGCTTCATCTCGTTGATGACATCACATCCTTTGGTGATGCATGTAATAGATCTGATTGTGTAAACAAATTTATTTTTTTTGTACAAAAAAAATAGTGACCTCTTAGGTTTCTTCACACGCACAAAAAACTAAAGAAAAATATGTCTTTATCATTGATATTATTTTTCTCTTTGTCTAGTCAATATATGATTATTTTTTTACCAAAGATCAAATCTCTTCCACAATATACATCATTCAAAGGAATATGGTACTAATTTTCTTCCTTTTGGGGGGGCATTTTCTTGATTTAGAATCAAAAAGAAAAAATAATTAGAGTCGGATATGTTTGTACTTTATTTGGTTGAATAAATAAGTAATCGAAGATAAATTTATACCTCAAACTTATTGTTTAGATATAATAAATTAGTCAAGAATTATAATTTCAAGATTATACATCCCAAAATAATTTTATCCACAAGGTCATTTGATACTTGAGATATGATTAATAATTTTAGTGTACAATTTAGGAAAAAATATCTAAATACGCATTTTATTTTATCATAATTTCTAAAATTCTCTACCATTTATTTTTTTCCCTAAAATTTCCTATTAGATACATTACTCCCCTCTCGCTCATACATCATTATCCCCCCGGATACATCCCTCTTCTCTCGGCTACATCCCTTCCCTATGTATCCGGATGTCATATTCCCTCTAGGATACATCTATATTTCTTCTCCGATACATTCCTCCCTTATATATTCAGATGTCTACTGTGTATCTAGAAATCTAGTGATGTATTTGAAATCTACTCTCGGATACATCTCTATTCCCTTCTCCGATACATTCATATCCCCTCTTCAATACACCCCTCCCATATGTATCCAGATGTTTGTTGATGTATCCGAAAGCCTAGTGATGTATTCGAAATTTATAAATTTTAAGTGATTTTTGTAATTCGAAAAAAAAGTAGAAAAATAATATAATTAGCTTTTAACACTATAAGATTTATGTAAATTGTCAAAAAAATTAACGATAACCTTATTTCATATTTAGTTTAAAGTATTAGGTAATCTCAGGTAAAAAATATTATAAAATAATTGCACTATACCAATTTATGAAATATCCTTATTTATCATGTCAATTGTAATGTTTACATACCTTAGGATTTAAGAAATTTCCTATATATTTTATTTTAGTCATAAGACAAATATCATTGCCTTATTTCAATCATCATCATTTCTCAACCCCTACACCCATCCCCACTCCTCTGGTGTCTTGAAGAATGGACTCAAGATGTGCAATTCTTTGTGAAGTTTTACTAGCAATTTTTCTTCCTCCTCTTGGTGTTTGCCTTCGCCATGGTTGCTGCACTGTAAGATCCCCTTTTTTCCTACATATTTATTAAAAAAAGAGAAAATTGAAAAAAGATCGATTTTTTTTGCATAGTTTTTGGAAATCTTGATTTGGGTGATTGTTTTTGTGGGATGAACTAAAAAGGGTGTTTGAGAATTGGTTTCAATTGTTTAAGGTGATTTAGGTGATGTGAGTGAAAAAAAGATTCAATTTTATTTATTTATTTTTTGCATATTTTTGGGAACTTTGATTTGGGTGATTGTTTTTGTGGGATGAACTGAAAAGGGTGTTTGAGAATTGGGTCAATTGTTTAAAGTTGATTTAGTGATGTGAGTGAAAAAAAGATTCAATTTTTTTGCATATTTTTGGGAACTTTGATTTGGGTGATTGTTTTTGTGGGATGAACTAAAAAGGGTGATTGAGGATTGGATCAATTGTTTAAGGGGATTTAGTGATACAAACAACAACAACAGAAATATCAAGTGTTGTCCTATAAACTGGGATCTGACGAAGATAGAGTGGACGCAGACCTTATCTCCTTGTGGAGGTAGAGAGACTATATGATAGACCCTTTGCTCTATTTAGTGATGTGGATAAAAAAGATACAATTTTTACAAAAATATCTAGTGTTAGTCCTATAAAGTGGGATCTGACAAAGATAGAGTGAACGTAGACCTTATCCTTGTCTAAGAGAGGTAGAGAGACTATTTTCGATAGAACTTTGTCTATATTTAGTGATGTGGATGAAAAAAGATCCAATTTTTTTGTTATCTTTTTCAAACTTTGATCTAGGTCATTGTTTTGGGGGATGAACTAAAAAGGGTGTTTGTGAATTGGGTCAATTATTTAAGGGGATTTAGTGACACAACAATAGTGGGGTCTCAGAAGGGTAGATTGTACGGAAACTTGCCTTAGAGATAGAGATGCTATTTTTCATAAACTGTCTACTCTATTTAGTGATGTGGATAAAAAAGATTCATTTTTTTTTGTAATTTTTGTTTAACTTTGATTTGGGTGATTGTTTTTTGGGATGAACTAAAAAGGGTGTTTGAGAATAGGGTCAATTGTTTTAGGAGATTTAGTGATAAGGATGTTGATTTGTTTTTTGGTAATCTTTTGCAGGTGGAGTTCTTGATTTGCTTGATTTTGACCATATTGGGATATGTTCCTGGAATTATCTATGCTCTTTATGCAATCCTTTGTATTCAAAATGAACCACACTGCCATCATTACCATTCTCTTGCTTGATAGTTTAATTCCTTTTTCATTTTGCCTTGTTGACTACACCACTTGAGATTGTGTGGTTGTTGTCCTTGTTTACTCTTGTATTGTTATTCTTTGCTTGTAATTTAAACTTGTACCATTGGATGAATTTTACTCTATGTCACTTGATCTTAAACAACTTTGCAGTTTGAGTTTAAAGATTGAACCTTTATAGCCTTGTGTTTTGATGTGTGGTATTTAATTTATGATGAGAATGTCCCACATCGGACCGAGATAAGATCCCGATACTTTTTAATATGGCTTGAGAAATTTTCTTCACGTTGAGCTAGCTTTTGGGGTATGAATTACAGAGTTAGGCCCTAAACCAAATTTGACATGGTACCATAGTCGGAACCATTGGGGTGATGAAAATGTCCCACGTCGGATTGGGACAAGATTCCGGGACTCCTTATTTGACTTGTCAATCCTCCTTCCTTTGAACTAAATTTTGAGGTTTGAGTTAGAGTTAGATCAATACCTAATTTGATAGTTTCTTATGCAGAAAGTTTGAGAAGTTATATCTGTATTCTCCATATCATTGAGTGCCTTCAATCTTTAAAGGCATCCTAACCTGAGTAGTAGTTCAATTGGTTGGTGCTACTTGGACTTTCACCTTGTTAGTGAGACTTCGATTCCCACCTTATAATTTCCACCCCCTATTTTCCCTTTCCGAGTCCCAACAAACATGAGTCAGGACGATTGGTTGCATTCCTCTTGTTCCACATTACGGACTAAAGGGTACTAGTGTTATCGTTTAATGATCGAGATACGAGTCTTACATGTGTTAGAGCATTCAAGGGTGTAGCTTAGTGTCAATGAAGTTAGTTGAGAACCATGGAGGTCTCATGTTCAAATCCTAGTTGAGATAAAAATATTACGTTAATTTTTTTTCATCTGTCATAGCTTTGATGGAATATACACATATTTGAAACGTTTCTAGAATCGACCTCGACAACGAGTGCATAAGCCTCCTTTAGACATAGGGGTGAGTAGTTCACGAGCTCATAAGTTTCATGATCTAGATTAGAAAGAAAGGTGTAAATTTCTTAAATGTTGTTTTAGCCCATCATTTATAAGTATGGGGCCTTTGTACAGACAAACAAAAGCTCCTTTGACATGACTTAGTACACATTTTAAGACTTTTTCAAATTTTCAAATTTCAAATTTATCGTTTTGATATAAACTTTGTCACGATCATGTTTTACAAAATATTCAACTTACGCAATCATCTCCCCATGGTGCAACACATAATTAAGTTATTATATGATCAATATAATATGATTGATTGAGCTATCTCCCAATAGTGCTACACATTTTTTAATGTCTTTGCTAGCATCATATTAATGTCTTATCAAGACAACTTTTATAGTGGTTCGAATCAACGATCTCATTAAATTTATTTTCCAACACGAGTAGTTTCAAAATAAATTACAATCCTACTGAGTCATAGGTGGAACTAGAGTACTGAAAAGGAGTTTATTCGATTTTTTTTGTCAAAAATATATATTGCATGTATGAGATTAAAAGTATATTTTTACGTATCTCTTTAACATCTTGTTATGTTTACTTTATATATAAAATCTTTGAATGAAAAATTATAGTTCCACTAGTTAAGTATGATGAAAGTATTTTAATAATTCATAAAAATCATAATAAAACTTAATACTTTCATGAAATTCATCTCAAAAGTGAAATCAATTACACATTCAGTATGTAAATCAATAATTAGAAAACTAACTGCATGTAATTGTATTAAGTAAAATGTTACTTAATATTTATTCTTTGGTAGTTAAATAATTTCTGTCTTTAAGATGTTGGGATTAGTTGAATAAATCCTCCACATCCTTCCAAATCCTAACTATTTATTTTTTTTAAAAATCATTCAGTATAGTACAAAGACATCTGGTAGGTCTAGTGTGAACAATTTTTTTATTACTATTACTGTTCTTGTTTTATACACACTCAAAAAAAATGTCTTCATCCAAGAGAAACATTATTTTCCCTTTTAATTTGAGCAACTTATATAGTTAGAAGCCATCTAGCATTTACAAGTGTTTCCAAGATAAAAATTTGACCACCATGTAGTGTAGTAGTGAGATTGTTTCACTTTTAATTAGAGGTTTCAGATTTGAGTCTTAGGTATAGAAAAAATCATATTGAAAATGCTATCTCAAATGGACCATGGAATGTGCGATCTAAATTTAATCGGGACTTTAATACAGACTCCAAATATCTAATAGGAAACAAAAAAAATGAATCTGAATCTTATAACCATTAACATACCATCAATTATGACATCAATGGCCATCATTATTAGTCACTATATACTATCATTATCACAAACCATTAATGTTGTTAAACATCACATTTAATCATCAGCAAGATTATTATTTATTACCATTACTACTCCTTTATCAATTATCATCATCAACCACAATTATTAATCATTATTATCAGCTATCATAACAGTAACCTACTGTGAACCCACACCACCACCATCAATCTACACCTTACATCTAACTTTTGCATTTTCTTAATATAAAAGTAGTTTACTCGTTCAAATTTATATGATAGATGTTTGATTAAGCTCAAAATTTAAAATTGAGATGAAATTTTTATAACTTATAATCTAAAATAATTTTTTATATTTATTTAACTAATAATCATCTTATTAACACTAAACTCAAAAAAAAATTATTATTAATTAAAAGACTAATTAAAATAAATAATTTGTGTGACATAAATCGTGTTGGAAGCAAAATGGGCCCTACAGAGCTAAATTTAAATTTAGTCGGAGCTTAAATATAGGCTCTGGACACACCGGGTGGGAAATAGAAAAAACAAAAAACAAAAAACAAAAAACAAAGAAGTACTATCCTATGGTATTTTTTCCCCCATATAAATATGAGTAATCAAAGGGTTGCATTTCACTAAAAGTCAAATCATTTCTCAACACCTCAGCTCCTTTTGAAATCAAGAATGGAGATAACATGTGCACTTGTCTGTGAAATCTTACTAGCAATCTTGCTTCCTCCTCTTGGTGTTTGCCTTCGCAATGGTTGCTGCACTGTAAGATCCCCTTTTACCTAAAACTTTTTTTGTATATATTAAAAAGATCTCTTTTTTAATTATTATTTTTAGTTTCTTTGATTTGGGTGATTGTTTTTGGAGATGAGCTGAAAAGGGTGTTTGAGAAAAGGGTTGATTGTTTTAGGGGATTTTTTAGTGATGTGGGGTGTTTTCTCTTCTTTTTGAAATTGCAAAAAGATTCAATTTTAATGAATTTTTTGATTAAAATTTTGACTTGGGTGATTTGTTTTTGAGGATGAGCTGAAAAGGGTGTTTGAGAATAGGGTTGATTGTTTTAGGGGATTTAGTGATGTGGGGTGTTTACTCTTCTTCTTGAAATTGCAAAAAGATTCAATTTTTATGAATTTTTGGTTAAAATTTTGACTTGGATGATTGTTTTTGAGGATGAGCTGAAAAGGGTGTTTGAGAATAGGGTTGATTGTTTTAGGGGATTTCAGTGATGTGGGGTGTTTTTTCTTCTTGAAATTGCACAAAAGATTCAATTTTTTTGTCATTTTTGGTAAAACTTTGATTTGGGTGATTGGTTTATGAGATGAACTGAAAAAGGGTGTTTGAGAATTGGATCAATTCTTTTAGGGGATTTAGTAATGTTTTATTTACAATTTTGAAAGAAGATTTTGGAATATTTGGGAAAAACTTTGATTTGGATGATTGTTAAACTGAAAAGGGTGTTTGAGAATTGACTCAATTGTTTTAGGGGATTTAGTGATTTCTTTTTTGATTTTTTTTTCCAGGTGGAGTTCTTGATTTGCTTGGTATTAACCATATTGGGCTATGTTCCTGGAATTATCTATGCTCTTTATGCAATTCTCTGTGTTGAACGTGAACCACGAAGGGATCATTATGACACTCTTGCTTGATCTTTGTTGAATACCATTTCAGATTGTGTGCTTGTTGTCTTGTTTTGCTTGTAAGTTATACCTATGTTGCTCGGACTTTACAAAAATGTTGCAGTCCTCGTGTCGGATCTTCCAAATATGCACTATTTTTGAAGGATATGACACGCACTCAGTCATTTTTGAAGGGTCTTTTTGACTCCAACTATGGATGTATTGTACCTTGTGTCACTTGTTCTGAATCAACTCTTGCAGTTTAAGTTTATGGATTGGTAATTTATTGCCTTTTGTTCTGAGGTGTTGAATTTCTCAATGTTTAGATTGTTACTTGAGCTTAGGGTCTATCGGAAACAACCTATCTTCCTTCACGAGGTAGGGATAAGGTTGCATACACACTACTCTCCCCAAACCCTACTTGTAAGATTACATTGATATGTTGTTGTTGGTCTATTCAATAGCTTGAAGCCTTACTTATTACTAGTTGGTCTATTAAACTTAGAGATATGCTAGTATTGGCATGTCCTGAAAGATGATGAAACAAAATATAAAGAACATATTGATGAAAGAACTTGGTAGGCAAGATCTTTTGTGCTAAACTTAGTTGTGATTTTAGTGTTCTTCAAACAAGGTTATCTCGAGGAAAATGATATTATCCTCTTTATTAGGCTTAGAGTTTCTCTTATGCATGTTACTTGAGTTGAAGATCTTTTGGAAACGACCTCTCTACCTCCACAAGGCAGGGGTAGGGGTAAGGTTTGCGTACAATCTATCCTTTTATACCGGATATGTTGTTGTTGTAGTTTATGTTATGCATAAGAGGTTTTGGCAACCTTGTATGTGTCGATATCAATCATTTATTATCTGGATGAATCATTTCTTCGGATAGAAGAGTTATCTTCTTTTCTATAAGGAAAAGAATTTGAAGAAATTTTAGGTCTCATATCGAATCACATGTAGAGATGTAGATAACACACCCTCAATCACATGTTGATGTGAGATGAACGTTTCTCCATGTGAGATATACTTGGATAAGGTCAGCTTGTGTGCTGGCAAGCTAGTTGTGGAAGTGATTTGCTTAGGTCCAAATTGTACATTTTGTTTCAGTTCTCAAGAGGCGAAGTCAAGATTATAAGTTTATGAATTTTGGATTCTCATTTCTTTTTAAATTAATAAGGGATAAGGCACTAATACCTTCTAAACTATGACCGAAATTTCAGAGACATACCTAAATTAAACTAAAAGTCGTATGACTCCCAAACTCATTTATTTTTGTAATTTTATACACCATTTGACTTACGTAGCACACTCCGTGATTCCATGTAGTTGAGGCGCGTGAGAGATGTTTAGATGCCACATAAGCCAAAAAGTTGTACAAAATTATTTAAAAAATGGGTTCGGGGTAATAGGACCTTAGTTTAGTTAAGGTGCGTCTCTGAGATTTCGATCATAATCTAGGGGTACTTGTGCCTTATCCCAATTAATAATGTGTATATTCGATGGATTTTTAAGACAAATACAACATTTAAACTAAAGTTATTGAGTTTTATCAATTCGTAACTGATACTCTAGCTCTGTCCCATGCTTTAACCGGAGAGGACAGGGTGGTTGGAATACCATCACTTCATCTCTCCTGCATCCTTGTTGTCCTGGATATTCTTTTGTGAGGTATAATTCGCTTGTCCGATGTAGTCTCGATACATCACTTATGTGGGGAATTCGAATTAGTTGAGCTTCAATACAAGTATTGAACGATGGGTGGGAAGTAAAAAAGAAAATGAAGTCTCTACCCTTGGAAATACTATTATGACTGAGTCATTTGTTAACGTGGGCACGTCTAAATTTTATAGGCAAACATGATTGTCTTCTCAATTCTGAAATATGTGATGATAGCTACATTAAAACCAACATTCATTTCCCTCCATTTAAAGAAGGTTTATTGAACGGATCAAAATGAGTTGAGTTAGCAACGAATTGATTATTCAACGGATTAAAATGAGTTGAATTATTAACTAGGTGAGTTATTGTGTAGGTGATGCTTTTTTATGAGCTAATTTTGTTGTCTCTAAATAAATCTATGAAAAAACAATTCTACACAAAGATTGGTAACCTAATAAAAGTACTTCTTCGATCTTGTTTGTATGACATTATTTTTATAGTATGTTGGCTAAAAAGAATGACATATTTTAATATTTGAAAAATATTAATTTTATACTTATTATTTTATTCTTAGTACCTTTTATATCGATACATAGTTGCATGCTTGATGCCACAAAGTTAAATTTCTTATAACCACTAAAACATGTTTTAAGATCATAAATGAAGATGGTAATAAATAATCTGTCATCACATATTAAAACACATTGATATGCAAAAAATTATTTTTAGTGTTAGTGAATATAACTTAAATGTATTCTAAAATAGGTGAGGATTGAATTGCACTCTCTTACGTCAAAGTTGACCGTCCTCTATTATAGTGATTCTATCAATTATGTACGTAGGTAATACTTTCCATTCTGACGGGGTATTATGAAAAAGAAAGTCAGCAGCACCAGACACTGCACTTTTTCTTGTCTAGATATTCGCCTTTCTAAGTCAAGTAATAATGACACACCAAAGATAGAAACTTCATAACAAGTTGACAATGGCTCCAGAATTTGACGGTTCGATTGATATATTCCTCTTTTTAAGTCAAGTAATGATGTCCAAATAAATACACACTAATCCACCTAAAATAAAGTAATTTTTTCTTGTCTAGATATTTGCCTTTTTAAGTCGAGTAATAATGACTCATCAAAGACAGAAACTTCATAACAAGTTGACAATGACTCCCGAATTGAAGGTTCGATTATAGATGTTCCTTTTTCTAAGTCAAGTAATGATGTCCAAATAAATACACACTAATCCACCTAAAATAAAGTAAACACCTTTTCCAACCTTCGTACATACGAGACTCTTTTCTTCATACAAATGCTCGTAGGTGAAAAAGCTTTCGTTTGCTTCCATCGGCGAAATCAACCCCGTATCGCCTTATGCAAAGCCCTTTCCTAAATGAGGTAAAATAATTCTTGTGCTATTGATACAATTATAAGCTTATATGCTATGTCTAGCGGTTGGTGAATCTTACCTAGTATGAAAATTATCTTTCCTTGAGTTTGTAGAGTCGATTTTCCTGTTTATCCACAAAGAAGAGCTGCCCTACTAGACAAGCAACAACATATCATAATACACTCTTCGCACAACACATCCATTCCACAAAAAAGTTGTGTATATATATATATACACATGCACAAACACTCAAACTTGATCTCGATCTGTTACTAGACACTCCAATTTTAAGAGTTCGCATCTCGACACCTTAATTTAGTCTCAACTAGCCACCAAACACTCCAACTCATCGTCACTATGTCTCGTGGAAACTCGATACAAACTTGACACGTAAATATTAGAGGTGTCTAGATGATTATTTTGGAATTTGAAGTGTTCACTGACACAGTAAAAGCGAATTGAAGTGTTCAACTGACACAGTAAAAGCGAATTGAAGTGTCTAGATGTGCATACAACAAAGTAAAAGTTGGAGTTTTTACTTCTCCGCTAAAA
This sequence comes from Solanum chiquidenum, assembly GCA_029582725.1. Lineage (NCBI taxonomy): Eukaryota > Viridiplantae > Streptophyta > Magnoliopsida > Solanales > Solanaceae > Solanum > Solanum chiquidenum. Next base: position 15,001 of record JAJOOS010006967.1, read on the forward strand.
CCGAGTTTGAATGGCGAGGCTAGCCTATATAAAAGATCTTTCATTTCCCTCCATTTGAAAGAAATGAAAGAGTAGAAGCTCAATCATGCCATTGACATCAAAATCCTATTCACAACTCAACAATATATCCACAAAAATCCTCAATTTCTTGAACAAAACTTCTATTTCACCTTCTCAAATCTCCCAAATCCAAGCTCAAATCATCCACAACAATCTCCATTTCAACACCACCATAGCCCACAACTTCATCTCTGTTTCCAAATCTTTAGGTCTCTTAAACTCTGCTTACACCCTTTACACTAAACTCATCAAGAAACCCCACATCTTCATCTGCAACACACTGATTCAAGAATGTTCACATTCCGAAATCCCAGTACTGAAACAGAATTCGATTTCCATGTATGTTCATATGCATAAAGAAGGTATTTTTCCGAATAATTACACGTACCCTTTTGTTTTAAAGTCTTTATCTGACCTTAAGGAGCTAAAATTAGGCAAATCTGTACATACCCATGTTGTGAAATGGGGTTATGTTTGTGATATTTATGTGCAGAATTCGTTGTTGAATTTGTATGCTTCTTGTGGTGAAATTGAGTTTTGTCAGCAAGTGTTCGATGAAATGCCTGAGAAAGATGTTGTTTCGTGGACAGTTTTGATTATGGGGTATAGAGATTGTGGAAAGTTTGGCGATGCACTTGTTGTGTTTGAGAAAATGAGGGATTCGGGTGTGGCGCCTAATCGGGTGACGATGGTGAATGCATTGTCTGCTTGTGCTAATTGTGGTGCTTTAGATATGGGGGTGTTGATACATGATGAAATAAGGAGGAGTGGATGGGAAATGGATGTGATTTTGGGTACTTCATTGATAGATATGTATGGGAAGTGTGGGAAAATCGAACACGGTTTTTGGGTATTTCAAGAGATGAAGCATAGGAATGTGTATACTTGGAATGCTGTGATCAGGGGGTTGGCGTTGGCTAAAAGCGGGGAGGAGGCAGTGCGATGGTTCTTCATCATGGAGCGCGAAAATGTCAAACCTGATGAAGTGACTTTAGTAGCCGTGCTTTGTGCTTGCGCGTATACCGGAATGGTTGCACAGGGAAGAGAATTTTTTTCTTGGTTGATGAATGAGAAGTATGGATTTCCACCTGGTGTGAAACACTACGCGTGTATGGTTGATCTATTAGCACGTTCGGGGTATTTAGAAGACGCGTCAAGGATGATCACAGACATGCCAATGGAACCTACAAAGAGCGTTTGGGGGGCATTGCTTGCTGGCTGCAGGTTACATGGAAATCAAGAACTGAGTGAGTTTGCTGCTTGGAAGCTTATAGGATTGGCGCCAAGAAACTCGGCCTACTACGTCGTGTTGGCTAATTTATATGGTGAAATGGGAAGGTGGAACGACGCGGAGAAAATTCGAGCGTTGATGAAAGAGAGGGGATTATCAAAGGACTTTGGTAGTAGTTCAGTTGAACTTGAGGATCAAAATGATCTACTAGAATTGTTAAGGTGACAACAAGAAGTGTCAAAATTCTTGTCATTTGCAAAAGAGGGAAGTTGATGAGTTTTCATTGAGCTCTTGTTTGATCACTCCTACCATGATCTTGTGGTGACTAAGCATCAATGAGACATGAAAGATAAATTGTCACCTTAATGTACTACTCTGTCCGTTCAATTCGTTTGCCTGGTTTTGATTCGACATGAAATTAAACAAAATAAAGAAAACTTTTGAATCTTGTAGTCTTAAACCAAAGATATATGTATAATGTATTAGATTGTTCTTTAATCTTGTGGTCTTAAACATGCTATGTGAAAAGCTAAAATTAAAGAATTGTCAAGAAAAAAAGGAGACATTTTCTTTAAACATACTAATAAAAAAGTCAAACAAATTAAAACGGAAGAATTACTTTATTACATGAAAGGTAAGGAGTTCACCAAGCGAGCTAGTCCTCCACCCAACATAGAGAGTAATTAAACAATTTAGGATAAGCAAAACCTTTTCCAAACAAGCATTCTCTTTCGAAGATTCACGTTTGTTCACCTATCAATATTGTATAATACGATACGATCAAATCAAACAATGAAGAATGTTATTAAATCACAACAACTTACGCAATCTATTCAAATATTACATTTACAAAAAAAAAAGACATTATAGTACAAAATGATACATTATAAACTATAGGGCATCAAAATAGATAAAATTTTGAAATTCTCAATAATTTTTCCGTGTTAGTTTTTACCCCAAAAATGGCTGAGGAAGAAGAGAAAATCAAGTCAGTGCAGATGCATAACTGGGCGGAGTTAACTCAGTTATGCTTAGTTAACATTCTCTCTCATCTCTCCATTGAAGATCGATGGCGAGGTGCCATGTTTGTCTGCAAATCCTGGTTACAAGCTTGTAAGGATCCTAATCTCAATTCGGTAATCGATCTCGAAGCTCAGTTCATCGAATCGGTCGCTGAGTCGTCGTCGTCATCGTCGACTCGTTACTGGAATCGCGAGTTCGAGAGTAAAATCGATTCTATGGTTCAATCTGTTGTAATTTGGAGTGATGGATCTCTGAATTTTGTTCGTGTTAGGCATTGCTCTGATCGTTCCATAGCTTTGATCGCTGAAAGGTAAATAAAATACTTCCCAATTTTATAAGAAGAAAAAAAGAGATTTTTAATCTGTGTTTCAATTTATGTGACGTTGTTTGATTGGGCGTGGAGTAGCCATGACTGGTCCGAGTTAACTCGGTTGTGACTTAACTATAGATATTTGTATAGCTATATATGGATCTTATTAAGTTTAAATGAATCACTAGATGATAGTGTAGGAGGTAGTAATTACTCGTGGAATTAGTTGATGTTTGCAGGGTAAAATAAAAGACACTTTTTAATAGAAAGTTGTCGTCTTTGGCGACGGACTTAAGTGTGTCATATAAAATGGGATAAAAGGGGTAATTCATTGACATAATACATAATCGTATCTTTTAACCTGGTCTTTAGCTGATATCTATGTCATCCAATTTGTGTGTGCAATAAAAGACATTATGACACTTAAACTTATATAAGGTGGATGAATTAGACACATGCGTATTATGCCACGTAGGATATATGTGTCTACTTGTTTAACTTTATACAAGTCTAAGTGTCCAACACAGTGGCGGAGCCACGTTATAGTTAGGGGGGGTTCACCTTCGGTGGAAAATTATATTATTTATACATGGTTAAAATAATTTTTTAGGTATATATAGTAGATGTCGAACCCCCTTCGGCTACTTCGTGTGTCTATAATTCAGATTTTGAACCCCCTTATTGAAAATTCTAAATCTGCCACTGGTCCAACATACATAAAGTTGGAGGACATAGATGTCGGTTGAGGTCAAGTTTATGTATAATGCCTAATTAATTTGTGCTTTTCTAAATTGAGATGTTGGGTAAGAAAGAAATCTTGAGAAAATTTGGGATTTTTTTATTGTTGAGGTGAAACTGGGTAACAAAGAATATCTTGGAAAGTGAAAGAATGCATTTTGGCTGAGAATTTATGTGTATTTTTTGAAATTGTTATGGGTGAAAATGAAATCATGAGAAAAATGACATTTATGGCTGAAAATTTGTTTGTAATTTTTTCTGAATTGAGGTTTAAGGAGGTAAAGAAAAATCTTGAAAAGGTTAGCTGCAACTGCAAGTGGAAATGTTGCTTAAGAGTCTTATGGCTGTGGTAGTATTTGCAGTACTAAAAAACCTGTGGAGTTTAATTTCTTCCGTTCGAGTAGAGTAATCTACATTTCTTGTTTAAGCCGTTGGATTAGATTGGAATATGGAGGGAGGTCGCGTGATGTTTGATGGCTTTGGTTTTATATCTGCATTGTCATGCTTTTTTATGTTTGAGAGCAGAAACTGCCCTCTAAATAGACCTTTTGCATATTCATTTTGCAGTTTGTTATGTTCTCAGCAATGAGATGATGTTGTCATTACTATTTAGTTGGCTTTAGATTGTTCTTGGGCTCATCAGTTCTTTGTCTGACATTTTCAATGTCCAATGTGTGAAATGAGCAAAAAAAATCTCAAAAGTTTGAATTCATGTAACTACCAAAAAAAGTGTTTAAAAAATCAGTCTTGAAATACTGATTTAGGAAATGCTAGGTGATTTCTTTTCATTTGTTTGAGCCTCAAAGGACATAGTTACTCGGTACCTGTGCTGGTGGGGCATAACAGGTACCCGGTCCACTAGTCGAGGTGGTCAAAAGTTGGCCAAACACCAAGCTTCAGATTCTTTTCTAAGAAATAAGGAGGGGTGGACTTAAACTATAGTATTAGTTGACATAGTGAACAATGACTAGTAATAAAACGTTGAGACTGCACTATCAGTTTTCCTCTCTTGTCTTCTTGGGATTCTAAAGTTCTTATGTTTGATCAGATTAGAAGTAATGGGGGTGATCAGTGATCTGACATGCTCAGCAACAATACCTATCTTTTACTTATCAAACAGGAAAAAACTCTCCAATCTTTTAGAAATGACGGAGTTCTTTTCATGTTTCTGATAACTCTGCTGCTTCCAAAATATGATCTTTTCCTAATATTGGTGAAGTTTCGCGATACGTGTGTTTATGAATGGTAAATATTTGCTCTGAATTTATTCTTACAGGTCGCCTAACCTTCAAGTTCTCTCAATTCAGAGGTGTCCACATGTAATCGATGAAACAATGTCTAAGATAGCCTCTGGTTGCCCGTTGCTTAGGGAACTTGATATCAGCTTCTGTTATCAAATATCTCACAAGTCTCTAGCTCTTATAGGACAGCATTGTCCTAATTTGCGAATTCTAAGGCGAAATCTCATGACTCAGGTTAATCCTTCCCAACAAGAACCCTTTGTCCCGAGGGAGTATGTAGATACCTGTCCTCAAGATGGCGATTCAGAAGCTGCTGCAATAGGGAAATTCATGCCACAACTCGTGCAACTTGAACTACAATTCTCCAAATTGACTAATAAAGGTCTAGCTTTGATATCTGAAGGATGTATAA
>JAJOOS010006968.1:0-21552 GCA_029582725.1 Solanum chiquidenum
TATTTTGCAGGGCTTTCTTGGGTAGTGTGAGCGACTATTGTGCTCATCATGTGCATTGCCCTATTCTCATTGTGAAGCCATCCAAGGAAATCCCCAAAAGCAGGTAAGTAGGATATATGATGCGCTGCACGAAGTCTTTTAGTTGATGATGAATAAACACAAGTGTTCATTGAGGATTATATAATAACTTATACTATATGTAAATATGATGGAGCTTTGTTAACTATCAATAAATTGAGGTTGTATGTGTTTTCTTAACCACCGACAATAGAAAGCTATTTATAATAGTCGTCAAACTGGGGAACTAGTGCCATCTGAATATTTGATCGTCTGGTAAGTTGCTGCAGCCCATGTGGCTCGTTATTTGGTATAATAAATTTAACAATTATATTGAATTCTAATTAGAGATGAGATATCTAGCCTTTCACCTTCGATAGAACAAAGGAAACTCTTTCATAGATGGGTCCTCCTCCTTTTAAGTACAAGTTAAACTTCTCTTTTTAATATGAATTGACTTGCAAAGAAATTAGATTTCTCGTATCTAATAATACTGTTGGAAGGCTCTTTTGAAAAAATCAGGTGGATGTATGTAGAAAATCAAGGTAGACCTTTGTACCTTCATTGCATGTATGTTTCGAGCTTGCAATAGTCTCACATATATGATTCTGAATTCAGATGGTACATGGCCAGGTTGGTTCAGGGATTTTTAAATTTATAAATTAAATCAAATCAATAAAATTTGGGTTTTTCAGCTTCAAGTTTTTTTGGTTTTTTTGGGTTTTTTCGATAAAGTATTCATACAAATATATAATTTACTTGTACTTTAAATATTTTTTTAGTCCTACAGAAATACAATTATCTAAGGTGTTTTTAAGAAAATAACACAAAATATGATATGATTAATGACACTAAAACATCCAACAAAAATAATAATAATGAAATCGCGTAAAACAAATATTGCAAATTATCAAGTTATAATGAAAATGATCATAATTTAAAGTACTAAATTATTCTAAAATAAATTTAATACGTATTAGTTACATGACTAAGTAGTAAAGGAAATTAAAATTAGATTATGTATTTTAATTATATTGTCTAAACCAATATAAAATTAAAGAATAAATATTCAATATTATTGTCATTCTTAGTGTTGAATTGATTTTCTTTTATTAATTTAATTTTGATTTCTGCTTTATTCTAATTACCAACATCTGTGGACTATAATCTTTATTGAACCATTCAGAATTTTAAGTTTCAAATTTGAAATAATATATTAAAAGATAAAAACTATGAAAATTATATAAGAAATATTTAAAAATTATATCAAAGTAAATATTTTTATGTATAAAATAAAATTTTAAAATTATATATATAATGTCGGGTTGGTTTGTCTCGGGTTATTTTTTTTAGTTAAAACCAAACCAACTCAAATATAGTTAGATTTTTTTTTTCAATACCAAATCAAATCAAATCAAACCACTAGTCGGATTTTTTTCCGATTTGAATCGATTTGCGGTTTGATTCGATTTTGTACCTAGTTATGTCATTGAATGTTCGCTGCCATGAATAGTCTTCAAAGCCTAAGTAGCCTGATGTGTCATTCATTTGTAATAAACTGTCCTGTATCTCCATAACTACAAGCAGTGTGTCCCTTCCAAATTTTCCTGCAAACAACCAGAGGGATGAAGTGAACGAAGTAGCAACTCGGCAGCCATGTTCCAAGGTTTCTTTTGCCACCAAAGGTCTAGATTAATTTATGATATTAGAATTGTTGTATAGCTAGTGGATATAATCCATAAGACCTATAATGGATTCGAGTATGACATGTATTATATTGTTGTTAGGAGGTAAAATATGTATAGTAATATAATAAGTCAAGTTGTATTATTATCAAATTTCTTCCAAATGTAAGTAGTTGCATTTCCTCTACTGAATATATATTTTTTTTGTTGGGAATTTTAGTAGCTCAATTGATTGGTTATTTGAACTTCCACCTTATTGGTGGGGTTTAATTCTTCCACTGTAACACCTCGAAAGTGCCTAACTCAGATAAAGTTGAAAAAATGCTGAAGTTTGCAACATCTTTGCTTCCCCGAGGGCTTTCACGAACCGATAAGGTTCCACGGTCCGTGGAGCCACCTCATGTAGGAGAAGCCTCGACGAGGGCATTCACGGACAGTATAAGGTTCCACTGTCCGTGGAGCCACCTCATGTGGAAGAAGCCTCAGGAAAGAATTTCCCTAAGTCAGGAACGGTCCGTAAATGGATTCAAAGACCGCAAACCCAGCTGTAGTTCCACTTTAGAAAGTTGAGAAATGAGGGATAGCAGGACGGATGGGTTACACAAGTCGTGGAGGATCCTGCAGACCGTGGATGGCCTGTAGACCACACCACTAAACTTCAAGAAATTTTGGCTAAGGATGGTTGTATAGGAGATTTTTACCGTCAATGTAGGCCTTATCGTGGATCGAAAGGTCAGAGACTTGACAATTTTGCTTCGACAGGATGGGAGGACTTCACGGTTTGTGTAAGGATTAACGTTTCGTGGATTGCTATTCGACAGTTTCTTCTCAAGCAATTGAGTCATTTTCTACTCTTCTAATATCTATAGCACGTCGTTTTAGACCTATTTTGAAGACTCTAATTGGTTCCTAAGACCCCTAACCTTTCCCATTAGCTCTAATTCTCTCAAACTCCAAATTCTCTCTCAAGTTTTCTTCCCCAAGAAAGCTAGGGTTCAAGAATTTCAAGCCTCCATTGGTGAATTCATTGAGGGTTTTCATCAAGGTATGTGAGAAATTCATCAATGAGTTCCTCTTCACCCATGAGTTCCACAGAAATCTCATATTCTCAATTATGATTCTTATCCAATTCTAGGGTTTCATGATTTTCTTATGGGTTCTATTGAATTTAAATTTATTTTTCATGATTTATCTTATTATGCATGATTTGATAAAAAATGAATGTTTACAAAAATATTTTTCATGAACTCATGCTATGCAAGTATCTTATGATCATGAGTCAAGCTGTGTTAATATGCATGCATTAGGTTATGAAGATTTTCATGAATCAATGGTGCTTTTAAATAAAGTATCAACAAGTCTATATGAAAATATGATGCTTCTGATTAAAGCACCTTTCATTATGAATGTCTATCATGATTTAGATGGTTTCAATTATAGTGTCTCTTAAGATTATGTTATGCATCATGATTTTTAAGGAGATATTCTTATGATGATTATAAAACTTTTATGAATGATTCAATATTACTAGATTCTTACTGTTTCAAAGAATACAATTATGATTATGAATGTTTTCCATAGGGAGATAACTTAGCACCGATCGAATTGGACTTGTGGTGAATATTCAGGTCTCAGAACCACATGCCCTCGTAGGACTTAGTCTTAATTGACTCTAGCTAGTGGATCTACCTAAGCTCATAATTATGATATTTACCTTGGCAAGTAGGCCACTCTCTTTTTGATGTGAGAGCAGTACATTGAACTCTTTGTTAAAGCTCACATGGTTTACTTCAGTTAATGATATCTCCAACATATATTATGATTATGATTATGATTTAAAGAGGAATGCATGACCTCATACTATGCTTACAAAATCACATTTTTAGTTTATTGTTATGTTTATTTTTGTCATTGCATTATCATAATTTTTAGACTCATCATGGTATTATGTCATGTCATGCATCTTCCCTATATTTCAAGTACTGATTGCATATATTCTTGTGCCTATATTATCTTATACTATAGGTGTTAGCACATCCTATCAGGCTTGCAGTTAGTACTGGATTCCATTAGCCTACACAACTTTTTGTGAGTCCTCATGATTTGGAGACATGCCACTTTTGTTTTTCTTATGATCATTCCTTCAACAGATAACTACTCTCTTTTATTTAGTGACTATAGTTGAAGACTTATAATATTTTCTTTGTTTCAACTCTCTATTTCACTACTACATACTATTATATTTTATTACACTTAACATATTTCATCTCCTACCCAACACAACGGAAGAAGCATCATTATTATAGGTGAAGAAGTCTTTCATGTAATCAATGGGTAGAATGAGGGATAGTAATGTGGGTGTCATGACTCGATTCCTTGAGTCATGATGACACCAACTATAACACACTAGTAGGTTAGTCAACATGTTAACCCGAACAACAAGTAGTGAGTGTAAGGATAGAAACAAAGCCAAAACGACAAATAAACTATAGAAATAGAAGAATAGGTGGAAGCAAACCAAAATATAAATACGAACAACTGCATTCACAGCAATCCATGTATTTAAAAACTATTTATTTTAAATAAATAGTCATAGATCTGAAAATATTGCTATAAAAAAGGATCATTGCATACCCAGGTAAAGCGCTTGCAAAAGTTTACCTGCGTGTAGATATTGGTAATACTTTAAATAAAATAAAAATGATCTCTTGGCAATGGAATTAACCTATCCCCCTCATAGTTGTAAGTGATGAATTATAGACAAAAGCTCATTTCTAGAGGATGGAAGAGGTGGAGGAGAAAAGTATTATCAAACTTCTGGATGATGTGATGATAGACATATTGAAGAGATTACCAGCAAAATCACTAATTAGATTAAAGTGTGTATCTAAAGTTTGTACTCTTTGATAAATGATCCTGATTTCATCTTTATCCATTATAATTATGATTCTCTCTCAAATCACTTCATACTTCTTAAGCGATACGTCGAAATTGAGGAAAGTACCAATTCCATTTATTATAATGGTAAAAATATTCTATCCTTACATTCAAATGATGAAGCATTCAAATCTATAACACCAAATGTAGAATACTTGGATAATTATTTAGGTGTTAACATTGCAGGTATGTGCAATGGCATAGTCTGCATTGCTAGTTTTAGGGGCATTGTTTTGTATAACCCAACATTAAGAGAGTTTTGGGAACTCCCTCCTAGCATTCTCCCTCCTCTTGCACACTTATCTCCCACTAAACAGCTTCCCTACTTGGTTGACATGACAGTAGGAATCGGGTTTGACACTAACACTAATGATTATAAGGTCGTTAGAATCCTAGATCCCGGTCATGAATATGAATTTGAAGATTTTAATAATAATAGAAAGCATCTTAGTAAGGTAGAAGTCTACAATCTAAGCACAAATAGTTGGAGAAAACTTGAGGATCTAGAATGCTTAGTAGATCCCTTACATTGTTCTTATGTATTATTTAAAAGAGCCTATCATTAGTGTGGATATCTTAAGGAAGGTGGTAATTGCATCGTTACTTTTGATTTCAATACCGATTTGTTCCAAAAACTTCCATATCCAGAGGGTATAGCTAGGAAAGGAAGAGAGAGTCTCTTTGTGTTAAATCAAACTCTAGCTTTGATTCATTTTACTGTGAATTTTACTCAAGAGGTGTTAATGAAGAAATATGGCGTTAGAGAATCATGGGTAAAGGAATTAATAGTTGGACCGATTCTCATAAGGACACCATTGTCAGTTTGGAAGAATGAAACAGAACTAATGATAGAAAGCAAGGATGGAAAACTTGTGTCTTGTAATCTCCTTTTCCATGAAATGAAGGACCTTCATATGTCTTGTGTTCCCAACACATGGGAAGCTATGGTTTGCAAAGAGAGCTTGATTTCTATCAAGAAAGAGAAAGACAAGTGGTTCTGATTTTAGCATTGCCATCCATGTCATATATATTATTTTATACTCCTTCTGTCACATTTTATATGACACTTTTTAGATTTTAAGATTCAAACAACTCTATATTTAACCGTAAATTTTCATAGATCTTTTAAACATTTTAAATTATTAATTATTGTGACTTATAGTACTTTTTACCTAGTTTACATTATATAAATTTTTGATCAAACTTAAATTGTTTGACTGTCGATAGAAGTATAAAATTACTACTACAATTTATTCCCTTTTGCTTTTGATTATACATCTTTTATGCAAGACATCCTGCATTAATTATTATCCAACCATCATTTAATAACTAGATCATTATGTATTTTTTAAATTTGTGGATATATACTATTATCTTCGTCCACTTTTAATTGTCATGATTTCCTTTTTTGAAGTCAAATAATAAGAATTTTGACTAATATTTTACGATGTATTTTTTCATTATATTGATATGCAAAAAATTGCAATCTATAGTACTTTTCGTATAGTTTTTGAATATTAATTTTTTTAATTATAATATCGAATTACTATAATCTAGTTTAACTTTGAAAATTAGTCAAATTGACTTTCGAAAAATGCAACATGACAATTAAAAATGGACATAAGAAGTAGTATTCACGTCGGCATATCCTTGACAAGGGTTAATTTAGTGAGTGCTCTCTACTTTTACAACGTACTACATAGTGGGAACCCCAAAAGTGGATGATGTTGCTTGTAACTTTTTCAATATAACGGCGTGTTTGATAGGAAGGAAAACATATAAGTTGTTTTCTTATTTATTCTTTGGTGTTACATTAGTAAGAAGAAAATATTATCTTAAAGGCTTTTAGATATAATCTAAGAAAATACTGTCTAGGACAATAAAAAGAAAAAAAGGCTTTTACCGGGGGAAACTCCAATTGCTACAAGTCCAAATTCAAGCATGACCGGTTGCTAAATGCTCCAACGTCAAAAGTACATGACAATTTTTTATCCGGTAGTCAAACCCTGAAGCAAAGTAAAAAAAATCTGGTCATTATACCTCCTTCAGTGATCGGATTTTCCTTTGCTAATCATCATTTTGGTCGCTAAAAAATGAAAGTAAAGAAAACTATTCGGTCGTTAATAGTATGTTACTTTTGACAATAATACTTTTAACATCAATTTTTCCTTAATTATTGTTAATTTTAACAAATACTATTATATGGAAAATTATATTTTTCCTTTTGGTTATAAAATAGTAATGATTAATGTTTCAGATATTTGAACACAGAAACTAGTCCATACTCATAAGAGGTCATACCCATAAAAGGTCACTGTTAATTTCCACGAACTAAAGCATTACGATACCTACAATAAAAACATAAAATATAGACTAAAGCATTTAATCATAATTATGATCTAAAATCAACGCAAGGCATCACTTTGAATCTTGTACTAAAATGATTACGAAAGAAGATGTCAAAATTCATTCTAGCTCAATGTTGAGCTTCAATAGAGTAATCGACTCCACTATTGAGAGTAGGAAGAAGCAATATGTGAAATGAAAAATGGTATATTGAATTATCTACCACATATGAGATTTATATATGTACATGTAATGTGAAACTAATTCTGTAACTGCTCCTAACAAACTAACAACTTTCTAACCGACTACTCTAACCACATTAGCTGACTACTATACAGATTACATAATTATCAAATCTAAGCTACTTTACTGCTTTAATATAATACTTCAATACCCCTTCCCCCACCCCCCTTCAAGTTGGAACGGAGGAACGTACTGCCAACTTGCTGAGAATGGATAGATGAGAGACTACTGTAAGGGCTTTGGTGAGAATGTCTGCTAGTTGATCCACAATGGTAACATGATGCAAGGCAATGAGGCCTTCTTGCAGTTTGGTCCTTACAAAATGACAGTTGACCTCGATATGCGTAGTTCGCTCATGAAATACTGAATTTCTAGCAATGTGAAGAGCAGATTAACTGCCACAAAAGACATCAATGGGAGAAGGGAATTAAATATCAAGTTCTTCAAATAGCCTGCTTAGCCATACTAATTCACCCACCACTTTTCTAAGAGATCTATACTCCGCCTCTGCTAAGACAAGTACAAAGTTTCTTGCTTCTTTGATTTTCAACTCTCAGGCCTGCCCCCTAGAAGAACAATATACCTAGTGACTGATTTTCTGGAATCAGGACATGCAACCCAGTCTAAGTCACAATAGACTCTAACTCTGCCATCAGCGTTTTTGGACAAAAATATACCAAGGGTAGGATTTTTTTCCAAATATCTAAATAGGTGAATAGCAGCTTGAAGATGAGGCTCTCTTGGGTCCTGCATGAATCGGCTAAGGTGATGAACACTATAGGCAATGTCCAGTCTGGTATTTGTGAGGAAGTTCAACTTCCCAATCAATTTTTTGTAATAAGAGGGGTTAGGGAGAGGATGACCTTCTTTTGCTTTGAGTTTGACATTTGGATCAAGTGGAGAGGACAAACAGGTGTAGTCATACATATCATATTCTCTAAGTAAGTCCAATGCAAACTTTCTTTGTGAAATAAGGAAACCATCAATAGTATATAGGATTTCCAGGTCCAAGAAGTAATTCAACTTCCCCAAATCTTTGATCTTGAAAGTTTCATGGAGAAAAGTCTTCAGGTTCTATACTTCCAAAGAGTCTGTCCCAGTAATGATCACATCATCTACACATACAACTAAGAAAATGATAGAAAACTGTTCTTCTTGTGGAAGAGAGAGTAGTCATTCTCTGAGTGTACATAACATTTAATTAAAAGTGCCTCTGCCAATTTTGCATACCACTGCCTGCTAGCCTGCTTCAAACCATAAAGAGACTTGTTTAACCTACACTCCAGCAAGACCCTGAGGTGCCTCCATGTAAACTTCCTCATGCAAATCTCCATGGAGGAAGGCATTGTTTACATCCAATTGGAAAATATCCCAGTCTCTCTTCACAACACTAACAATTAATGATCTAACAGTAATCATCTTGACAATAGGGGAAAAGGTCTCTGTATAATCCAGTCCTGCTCTGTGAGTGTAGCCTTTGACAACTAATCTGGCTTTAACTTTCAATGCTACCATTAGCCTTGTGCTTTACTTTGTAAACCCATTTGCATCCTATGGCTTTCTTCCCTTCGAGTAAAGGAACCATATCCCATGTATGGTTGGCATGTAATGCCTCATATTCTTGTGTCATCGTTGTTTGCCCTGCAGGATTGAGAATTGCCTCTTCAAATGATGATGGTTCACTATCATTGCAAATATTGTTAACCAATTGCTAACTAGTTAATGCTAGGACATCAGGAGCAATGTGATTATGTCTACAAAACAATGAGCTTAAATATAATGGTGTAGACCAGGTTGTTGCTTTAGGTGTAGGATATACATAATCTTGTAGGTAGGTAGGTGCTTTGTGGGTTCTAATGGATCTGCTTTGAGGTTGAGTAGGCTGTGTTTCATGTGTAACAACATTGTGGGAGCAAGGAGGTGTAATGGTGGCAAGACCAAAATTTGAGGTTGTAACACTAGTGCTCCCTTGTTTATCACAGATAGGTGTAGCACTATGTAACACATCATCAATGAATATATTTGTAGATTGTGCAGATTTTGACATAGATTTAGAGACAACATGAAAGGAAGACCCCTTAGGAGACAAACCAAAAGGAAACACATGCTCATGAAACACAACATCTCTAGAAACATACAATCTTTTTGTGCCTAGGCTGAATACCTTGTAACCTTTTGTTTGAAATGGATATCCAATGAAGATGTGTGGTGTAGTTTTTGGGTCAAATTTATCTCTGTGGAGCTTAGGTACAGTAGGATAACAGAGGCATCCAAAAGCTTTCAATTCAGAATACTGTGGTTTCTTGTTGTGAAGGATTTCAAAAAGACATTTCTTTTTCAGTGATGTGGTGGCTAGTCTATTTATGATGTGTGTTGTTGTTAAGACGCATTCTCCCTAATAATTTAGGGGTATTTGTGATGGAAACATTAATTCCCTAGCAGTCTCAAGAAGGTATTTGTGTTTTCTCTCAACAATGTCATTTTGTTGGGGTGTATAAGGGCATGTTTTCTAGTGGATGATTCCTTTGGATTGAAAGTAATTTGTGGCTTCAGTGTCGGTAAATTCCATGCCATTATCATAGATTGAATGGTAGTTTCAATAAGACAAATGAATGTTCTTATAACTTGTAGGGCATTTCTTCTGCATCTCAATAAATGTGTCCAAGTGGATCTGCTAAATTTATCCACTATGCTAAGAAAGTATTTGTAATTGTCGTGTGTTGGAGTTTGATAGGGTCCCCCAAAGGTCAATATGAAGTAGTTCAAAGATTTGGTAGTTTCAGTGGTTCTTGTGGGGAATGGAAGCCTGTTTTGTCTGGCCATGGGAATATGGTGCACATGAAAGGTTGTTTGGAAGAAAATTGTGTAGGGATAGAGGATATACTCTACATTTTAGCAAAAGGAACATGTCCAAGCCTATTATGCCATAACAAGTCTACATTATTTTCATTAGATGAGCAAGGAAAAGTAGACTGAAAGAAAAAACTTTCATTACATGCGGTTGAAGAGAAACATTCTTGTTACAAGGAAGTAAAATGAACTGTCTACAACAAAATGCAAAGATGGTGAATTAAAAGACAAGAACCAGAACTGGAACTTGAACTGGAACTTGTAACAGTGGAACTGGAATTGCAGATGCAATTACAAGAGGAAATGGAATCTATCTTAGAGATGACTTTGTTTGTAACAGCCCATATCCGAAAATGGACCAACCAACAAATTTCCAGAAGTTGCAAGTGCAACCCACGGTTACCACCCACGGACCATAGGGTGATCCACGGTCTGTCCAGGTGGTCTGTGGATGGCCACCTGTAACCCTTCCCAGAAAAAATCCAGAAAATTTCCTAAGGGTCGACCCACGGCCGGACCCACGGACCGTAGGTCAGGCCATTGGCTGTGGATCGAGGCCCCAAAATCAGCTTTGTGAAGCCGAACGACGGCCGACCAGAATGGACCGTCGGTCCACCCACGGTCCGTCGATGACCCTGACAACTTTTAAGTCAGGGGTCGTTTGGTTTTTTCCTTATGCGTTGGACCCCTAAACTACATAGTTTTGGTCAATTTTGGTCAGTTTTAGTCTAGTAAACTAATTAGAACCTAACCTAATCAATTATTCACCAAAAAATCATCAATCTTAGAGAAAAATGCAGGAGAAAGTCAAGCAGCCCCAGTTCAAGAACACAACGAGGTTTCATCAGTTCCAGCCCCGAAATCGAAAGATTTCTCCGTGAATTTCGTCACCAGGTATGTGGAATTTCACTAATGGGTTCCTTTCACCCATTAGGTCCCTAGATTTCAGTCAGAATCTTGATTCCCTTAATATTATTTAGACCTAGGGTTTCTTGAATGTTAGAAATTGTTGGGTTTTAGTTGTTAGAATGATCCAAATCAGATTATCATATTGTTGCTTAGTTTCTTGTATGATATTTAGAAACCTAGTTGTGTAGATTCGTTTAATTCATGAATTACACATGCTAGGTCAGTCTAAAACAGATATACATGCTTCATTTTACGAATGTCACATTATCAGTTATAATTGTTGCATTCTCAGAGTTTGCATGTCAGTAATTGAGCTATCTAGTACTTTAGTATTTCAGTCATATTATTGCATTCTAATTGGGAGTAGGCTTAGACCAAGTGAACTAGGGTTCAACGTACCCAAATAGTCCCAGAACTACGTGCCCCCATAGGTTTATAAGTCCCCTCTGTGGGCATTACATTTTAGTGATTGATTTGACGTTTCAAGCACACCTCATCCAATTATAGGTGTTCAACGATCATAAATAAGTATAAAATCCAGCTAAATTAGTTGGGTTCGAATCCCACAAGGAGTGGTACGTGTCTTAAATTCAATTAGGAAGTATGAATGTAGTCTAATCAGCCATAGGAATAGAAATATTTGATTAAAGACATAATCAAGTAAAAGGGGTGACACGAATGTCAAATGGGGGTTTTTGGTTTTGATTATCAATTAAAAGCAGTCACAAACACTAAGAGTTAACAACTGGAGATGGATTCTTTGGATGTGATCGATTATAGGCAAATATAGGCATATGGGCAATTGCAACTATTAGTAAATAACTAGATATTAGTGAGTAGGCTAGACTATAAGGGAGGTAGTTTTCTCTCGAACAACTACCCCGAATTAGGTGATTTCTTTCGAACATCAACAAGCATGCAAATTAAGAGAAGCCCACACATTAATCCATTCACTCTATCGAGCTAAATGTGTGGGATTGAGTTTAGGATTTACTCTCTCAAGCTAAACCCAAATCAACCCAATACCCACAAACCATCAATAAAAAACCTTAGTTCTATAACTTCTCTCTCGAGCAACCCAAGAACACAAATATAGAACTGCATTTGGAACTATAATTCTTAAATTAAACCACAATTAATAATTAAACTCACTTTTAAAGAGCATTTAAACTAACAATTAGCAATACCCATAAACTATTTCATCCCATAATCACATTATCACACCCCAAGAATTGAGGTTTTAGCTAGACATTATAAAAAGGTAAAAACAATTACCAAATTGATTATCCATCAACTGGTAAGAGTGATTTCGTCCTTACAATGCTCCAATTTGATGAATCTTAAAGACCCACTTCTAAATTCTCAAAAGTGAATTTATTCAATCCTTCAAAGTTAAGTAAAACTTTAGAAAAGAGTCCCTCAAACTCAGTTAATTGCTCACCATAAGTTCTAATGCATAAATAGATAGATAAAACCTTCTAAACCAAATGTTCAAAAACAAATTTATAGTTGCCAAAAAAGTGCTACGAATAGGCATTCGGTGAAGTAAGTCGGGCTCACTAATCCACTCGGCAAGCCGCCCTTTGATCTCTTCCATCACCTTTTCGCCTTATCATTCAGCATCCTTGGGTTCTGTAACTTTGGACGATCTATCACTGCATCGCGGAACTACTCGGCGATGCGCCGACTACTCCTTCTTGTCACCGATTTGGTTTCTTCCCTCAGGGCTAGCACACTGTAACTTTAGGCAATGGAATTGGCCATTCGGCGATTAGCCAAATGCTCTTGGCGATCACCAGGCTTGCCTTTCTTCAATTCTTCAATTTGTTTTGTTCTTTTTTGCATGTTAGTGTCCTTGATTTGTTCCTCAATCCATGTACCTGAAAATCAAGGATTTTTCATTAGTTTATAGCACAAATTAAGCATTCGAGGACACTAAACCTATATAAACAAAGCCCCAAATGTGTGCAAATCTCGGACTCATAATGTGATCATGCCAGTCATACTTCTATACCTCTAGCAGGGTATATTGGGGCCTCTCGATGGGGAATATACATCGGACTCCACATTTAGCTCATATGGTTTTATGTCTGTTATTAGTAGCTCCCACTGTCAGATTATATTACATTGACCATGTTATTAAATACAGTTCAGTTTTCAGTTTCAACATGCTATAAACTTGGTCATTGCATTCATTTAATTTATGTTCAGTATTCTCAGTATAGTATCATGCTTATCTCATATCATTGCTCAGTTATATGCTCTGTTCTGTTATGTTTATTGTTCATCTTTACTCTATCCTGCATGCTTAGTACCTTTCAAGTACTGACACATACTTTGCACTACATCTTCTCAATGTAGGTTCAGGTGCTCAGCTTTCACATTACATATAGATCGGTTCCCGATCTTCAACTCAGCAGCATCAGTGGTGAGTCCTCATTCTCCGAGGATGACATACATGTTTATTTTCCATATTTTATTCTTTAGTTTCAGTTTTTGCTAGATTTAGCTGGGGCATGTCCCAACACTTCTAGTCAGTAGAGGCTTATTTCAAACATTGTTAGATTCAATTTTAACATTTGAGTTTTATTTCAGTATCTTAAACTCTTTTCAGTTTTATATATATTCAGACTTGGAATGGGTATTCCCCATCATTTCAGTTTATCTTATGATTTAGCTTCTGCACAGTATTTTCTTACTTCAATTTATTTAGTATGCTTATGATATGCCAGCAGGGTTAGCTTGGGGTCACTCGTGATCCTAGGTCCTGTGTCCGCATCTTGGGGGTAGCTTCAGGGCGTGACAAACTTGGTATTAGAGCATTAGGTTTTAGAGTTCTAGGATGTCTGAAAAGACGCACTAAGTAGAGTCCTTTTCATGGGTGTGAAGTGCACCACATCTAATAAGAGGGAGGCTACGGAATGTTTTAGGAAAACTTCACTTTCTTGATATTCTTGTCGTGTGTGAGGTATGATCCAATTTCCTTGTTCTAATCCTTTGTTATGCGTTTCAAATCATGCTTTCTCGTAGAGCTTACGGAATGAGTGCTAATGCACGAAATGCTAATGCAGCTCCTCCAGTCCCAGATCAGGAAGTTTCAAATGATGAGTTTTGGAACGCCATTCAGCTTTTGGCTCAGAGTGTGACCAACCAGAACAACCAGCAGGTTCAAGTTCTTGCAAATGCTAGTGGTGGATCAGTGGTAGCTAGGGTTTGTGATTTTGTTAGGATGAATCCGCCTGAGTTTTTAGGGTCACAGATTGGTGAGGATCCCCAAAACTTCATAGATGAGGTCAAGAAGATCATTGGAGTGATGCAAGTGACTGTAAATGATAGGGTGGAATTAGCATCCTACCAGCTTAAGGATGTAGCTCACATCTGGTATACCCAATGGAAAGAAAACAGGGGTATGAATGCAGCTCCTAGCACTTGGGAGTGCTTTAGTGAGACTTTTATGGACAAGTTCTTCCCAAGAGAGTTGAGAGAGGCAAAAGCTCGGAGTTCATGATTATGAGGCAAGGTAGCATGTCGGTATAAGAGTACGGACTCAAGTTCACCCAACTCTCCAGGTATGCTCCTCACATGGTTGGCAATTCCAGGGCTCAAATGAACAAGTTTCTATATGGGGTATCCAACTTAGTGAAAACAGAGTGTAGGAATGCTATGTTGCTGGAAAATATGAACATCTCTAGGCTCATGACTCATGCTTAGCAGGTTGAGGGATATAAGATTAGGGAACAGTCTAAGGATAATAAGAAGGCTAGAACAAGCAACTATGAGTATTCTCAAAAGAAATCGGGTGGCGGAAATTGCTCGTAGTTTCAACAAAAGTCTTTAGCTCCAGCACTTTCATCAGCTAGTGTTCCATCTTTGATGTTCCGACAGGATCAGAAAGGTGGGACATCAGGCTCTAGGTCTCAGGGGAGTAATTTAGGCACCAGAACCTACCCAACTTGTCCAAAGTGTGGTAAGAACCATTCGGGTGAGTGTCTTGTAGGAAAGGAAGGATGCTTTGGGTGTGGTCAGTCTTGTCACAAGTTAAGAGATTGTCCTGCTGCTAAACATGGTCAAGGGGGGTTATAATGGTAGAGCTCAGTCCACAACTTCAGCAGCACCAGCAGGTCGCTTGACTCAGCAGGGTAACTCATCCGGTACAGGGGGCGAACAACACCAAAATAGGTTGTATGTTGTTCAGGCTCGCCAGGTTTAGGAAGATTCTCCTGGTGTAGTCACTGGTACATTACGAGTCTTTAACTTACATGTTTATGCTTTGTTAGATCCAGGGGCTACTCTTTTCTTTGGAACTCCTTATATAGCAGTCAACTTCAATGTTAGTCCAGAAACTCTCTCAGAACCCTTCTCAGTCTCTACTCCAGTCGGTGACCCAGTTATAGCTAGAAGGGTATATAGAAATTTCCCTGTCACAGTCTCTCAGAAAGTTACCTTAGCAGATCTTGTAGAGTTAGAAATAGTAGACTTTGATGTCATTCCAAGCATGAACGGGTTACATTCTTGTTATACATTAGTAGATTGTAGAACTAGGATTGTTCGTTTTCAATTTCCAGATGAACCAATCTTAGAATGGAAGGGTTGTAGCTTAGCGCCTATGGGTCGATTCATTTCTTACCTTAAGGCCAAAAAGATGATCTCTAAGGGTTTTATCTATCATCTAGTTCAGGTTAAGAATTCAAGCTCTGAAACCCCAACTATTGAGTCAGTTCCAGTAGTTAATGAGTTCCAGAAGTGTTTCCAGAAGATCTTCCCAGATTTCCTCCCGAAAGGGAAATCAACTTTGGAATTGATCTCCTTCCAGATACCCAGCCTATTTCTATTCCTCCTTACAAAATGGCTCCAGCTAAGCTTAAGGAGTTGAAAGAGCAGTTGAAAGACCTTCTAGATAAGGGCTTCATCAGACCTAGTATTTCCCCATGGGGTGCACCAGTGTTGTTCATGAAAGAGAATGATGGTTCTCTCAGGATGTGCATTGACTATAGGCAGTTGAACAAAGTCACAATCAAGAATAGGTACCTTATTCCCAGGATTGATGACTTGTTTGACCAACTTCAGGGTGCTAGTCATTTCTCAAAAATAGACCTCAGATCTGGTTATCATCACCTCAGAGTCAGAGATAGTGACATCCCAAAAATATCCTTCAGAACTCAGTATGGTCATTATGAATTCGTAGTTATGTCATTTGGACTAACCAATGCTCCTGCAGCTTTCATGGATTTGATGAACAGAGTGTTCAAACAATATTTGGACTTGTTTGTTATTGTCTTTATTGATAATATCCTCATTTACTCTAGGAATGAGGAAGAACATGCGAATCATTTGAGGGTTGTCCTACAAACTCTCAAAGATCACCAGTTATTCTCTAAGTTTAGCAAATGTGAGTTTTGGTTGCAATTTGTTGCTTTCCTTGGTAATATTGTGTCTAGCGAAGGGATCTGAGTGGATTCCCAGAAAATAGAAGCAGTGAAGCAATGGCCCAGACCTACCTCTCCTATAAATATCAAAAGTTTCTTGGGTTTGGCTACTTACTACAAAAGGTTCGTGGAAGGATTTTCATTCATAGCTTTTCCATTGACTAAGTTAACTAAGAAAAAGGTTAAGTTTCAGTGGTTGATTGTGAGAAATACTTCACAGAACTGAAAACTAGGTTGACTACATCAACTGTTTTGACTCTACCAGAGGGTTCAGACGGTTTTGTGATCTATTGCGATGCATGCAGAGTCGGCCTAGGTTGTGTATTGATGTAGCGAGGTAAGGTTATAGCTTATGTGTCTAGACATCTTAAAGTGCATGAGAAGAAATATCTGACTCATGACCTTGAGCTTGTAGCAGTGGTGTTTACACTTAAGATTTGGAGACATTACTTGTATGGCGTCCACGTAGATGTGTTCACAGACCATAAGAGCCTTCAGTAAGTGTTCACCCAGAAAGAGTTGAATCTTCGCCAGAGGAGATGTCTTGAGTTCCTCAAGGATTATTATATGAGTGTGCATTACCATCCTGGTAAGGCCAATATAGTAGCAAATGTTCTTAGTAGACTATCTATGGGTAGTGTAGCACATGTTGAGGAAGAAAGAAAGGAACTAGCAAAGGATGTTCACAGGCTTGCTCGCTTAGGAGTTCTTTTATGAGCATATCAGATTGTGGTGTAACAGTTCAGAATGGGGCAGAATCTTCATTGGTAGCGGAGGTTAAGGAAAAGCAAGACAGTGATCCAATATTGGTTCAACTAAAGGGTGCAGTCCATCAACAGAGAATTGAGGTTTTCTCCCAAGGGGGACATGGTGTGTTTCGCTATCAGGGTCAATTTTGTGTTCCTAAGATGGGTGAGTTGAGACAGCAGATTCTTGCAGAAGCCCATAACTCCAGGTATTCTATTCATCCAGGCGCCACTAAGATGTACCATGATCTTCGGGAAGTCTTTTGGTGGAATGGTATGAAAAGGGATATAACGGATTTTGTGGCAAAGTGCCCTAATTTCTAGCAGGTGAAGGTAGAACATCAGAAACCAGGAGGAATGATTCAAGAGATCAACATTCCTACTTGGAAGTGGGAAGTGATCAATATGGACTTTATTACAGGTTTACCTCGTACTCATAGACAGCATGACTCCATTTGGGTGATAGTTGATAGAGTTACTAAGTCTGCGCGCTTTTTGGTTGTTAAGACTACAAATTCGGCGGAGGACTACGACAATCTTTACATTAATGAGATAGTCAGGTTGCATGGAGTTTCTTTGTCTATCATCGCAGATAGAGTTCCTCAGCTTACCTCTCATTTTTGGAAGTCATTTCAGAAATGTCTTGGTACTCAGGTTAATCTTAGCACATCATTTCATCCATAGACGGATGGTCAGGCAAAGCGTACCATTCAAAACTTAGAGGACGTGTTGAGAGCTTGCATGATCGATTTCAAGGGTAGTTGGGATGATCACCTTTCTCTTATAGAGTTCGCCTACAATAATAGTTACCATTCCAGCATTCAGATGGCCCCTTGTGAGGCATTGTATGGGCATAGATGTAGATCTCCAGTTGGTTGGTTTGAAGTGGGTGAAGCAGCCTTGATAGGGACAGATTTGGTTCATGATGCCATGGAAAAGGTTCAACTCATTATAAATAGACTTAAGACAGCCCAGAGTCGCCAGAAGTCCTATACAGATGTAAGGAGAAGGAACTTAGAGTTCCAACTCGATGATTGGGTTTTCCTGAAAGTGTCACCTATGAATAGGGTGATGAGATTTGACAAGAAGGAGAAGCTCAGTCCTAGATATGTAGGTCCTTACAAGATCTTGAAAAGAGTTGATAAAGTGGCTTATGAGTTAGAGTTGCCAGCAGAACTAGCAGTAGTGCATCCGATTTTTCATATTTTGTTGTTGAAGAAGTGTGTGGGTGATATAGCATCTATAGTACCTTTAGAAAGTGTGGCGGTGAAGGATAGTCTCACTTATGAGGATGTTCCAGTTGAGATTCTTTATCGTCAGGTTCGAAGACTGAGAAACAAAGAAATCGCTTCAGTTAAGGTTTTGTGGAGGAGTTAGTCCGTAGAGGGAGCTACTTGGGAAGCAAAAATAACTGTGAAGACCAAATATCCTCATCTCTTTCCTTCCGATTCTATTCCAGCTTGAGGTAATAGTTCCTCTTCAGTTTTTCAGTCATTCATGCACATATTCAGTCTTAGTATCATGTTCCTTCAGTTCGTACTTGCATTTTCACCATATTTACATGTCCTTGGAACTTAGTTCAGTCAGAAATCAGTTTCTTATAATTAGTGGTAGGGTTTGCAGCTCCTTTACTCCCTCTCCAGCTAGTTTAAACTTCATTCGAGGATGAATGTTCCCAAGGGGAAGATAATGTAACACCCCGTATACGAAAGCGGACCAATTAACAGATTTCCAGAAGTTTCAGGTGCAACCCACGGTTGCCACCCACCGACCGTAGAGTGACCCACAGTTTATCTGGTGGTCCGTGGATGGCCACCTGCAATCCTTCCCAGAAACAAATCAAGAAAAATTTCTAAGGGTCGACCCACGGCCGGACCCATGGACCGTGGTCCTGGTTTGTGGATCGAGGCCCCAGAATCAGCTCTCTAAAGCCGAACGACGGCCGACCAGAATGGACCGTCGGTGACCCCGATAGCTTTTAAGTCAGGGGTCGTTTGGTCTTTTCCTTATGTGTTAGACCCCTAAACTACGTCGTTTAAACCCTAAACTATGTCGGTTTGGTCAGTTTTAGCCTAGTTAACTAATTAGAACCTAACATAATCAATTATTCACCAAAAATTCATCAATCTTAGAGCAAAATAGAGGACAAAGTCGAGCAGCCCTAGTTCAAGAACGCAGTGAGGTTTCATCAGTTCCAGCCTGAAATCGAAAGATTTCTCTGTGAATTTCGTCACTAGGTATGTGGGATTTCACTAGTGGGTTCCTTTGACCCATTAGGTCCCTAGATTTCGTTTAGAATCTTGATTCCCTTAATATTATCTAGACCTAGGGTTTCTTGAATGTTCAAAATTGTTGGGTTTTATATGTTAGAATGATCCAAATCAGATTATCATATTATTGCTTAGTTTCTTGTATGATATTCAGAACCCTAGTTGTGTAGATTCGTTTAGTTCATGAATTACACATGCTAGGTCAGTCTAAAACAAATATACATGCTTTAGTTTATGAATGTCACATTATCAGTTATAATTGTTGCATTCTCAGAGTTTGCATGTCAGTAATTGAGCTATCCAGTACTTCAATATTTCAGTCAAATTATTGCTTATATACATTCTAATTGGGAGTAGGCTTAGACTGAGTGGACTAGGGTTCAACGTACCAGAATAGTCTCAGAACTACGTGCCCCCATAGGGTTATAAGTCCCCTCTGTGGTCATTACATTTTAGTGATCATGCTAGTCATGCCTCTATACCTCTGGCAGGGTATATTGGGTCCTCTCGATGGGGCGTCTACATCGGACTCCATATTTAGCTCATATGGTTTTATTTCGGTTTTTAGTATCTCCCACAGTCATATTCTATTGCATTGACCATGTTATTAAATACAATTCAGATTTCAGTTTTAGCATGTTATAAACTTGGTCATTGTATTTAGTTAGTTCATGTTCAATATTCTCAGTATAATATCATGCTTATATTAGTATAGTATCGTGCTTATCTTATATCATTGCACAATTATATGTTCTATTCAGTTATGTTTATTGTTCAGCTTTACTCTATCATGCATGCTCCAGTACCTTTCAAGTACTGATGTATACTCTGCGATGCATCTTCTCATGATGTAGGTTCAGGTCTTCAGCTTTCAAATTACGCATAGATCGGTTCCCGATCTTCAGCTCAGCAACATCAGTGGTGAGTCCTCATTCTCCGAGGATGACATACATGTTTCTTTTCCACATTTTAGTCTTTAGTTTCAGTTTTTGCTAGATTTAGCTGGGGGCATGTCCCAGCACTTCTAGTCAGTAGAGGCTTATTTTAGACATAGTTAGATTCAATTTTAGCATTTGAGTTTTATTTCAGTATCTTAAACTCTTCTCAGTTTTATATATATTAAGACTTGGAATGGGTATTCCCCATCATTTCAGTTTATCTTATGATTTAGCTTCCGCACAGTATTTTCTTACTTTAGTTTATTTAGTATGCTAATGTTATGCCAGCAGGGTTAGCTTGGGGTCACTCGTTATCCTAGGTCTCGTGTCCGTGTCCTGAGGGTAGCTTCAGGGAGTGACATTATTGCTCTTCAAGCACTTTGAACACAGGTAACACAATCCATCTCTACTACTACCAATCTCCTGAGGCCTCTTCATTGAAGAGGCCTGCAATATGCAAGAAGAGTTAGTAAATAACACATTGGAGTTGAGATGAACATTTAAAGAGTGAATGGAAACCAAATTGTACTTGAAAGAGGGGACATACAACACCTTATGTATCATAATCTCAGGGTTAAGTGTTACATCAACCTTAACCCTATACCATTTGGAAGACTGATAAGTATTGGGTATGGTAGTCTTTTCATATTGGTAAAAGAGGCTTTGTTAAAAGTCATGTGGTTGGAAGCTCCTGAATCTAGAATCCACTGGCCAACTTTGTTAAAAGAGTTGTGACTTTTTCAATAAGTTGTGACTTTTCCAAAGAGTTGTGACTTTTTCAATAAGTTGTGACTTTTCCAAAGGGTTGTGACTTCTCGAAAAGGTAATGACTTTTCAGATAAGACACAAAAATATTTGTTCATACTACTACCCTTTGTTGACTATAAATAGAGGGGTTTCCTCTCATTTTCCAACCACAATTATTTTAATCTTCTACTCTTCTTCTTGCATTTTAATTTTTTTTTGTGTGATTTATTATCTTTGAGTGAGTTCAAAGTTTAGAGTAATATGAGGAATCACTATTCTAATGAAGTAAGTCGTTCTATCCTAAGAGGGTATATTCCATAACCTCGAGTACTTGAGGAAAATAATTTTGACATATAATAATTATTTTTTTGCTTAATATATACATTAGTATGTAATGT
>JAJOOS010006969.1:0-21658 GCA_029582725.1 Solanum chiquidenum
AAGAAAAACTCAAATCCCTTATCCAACTTATTTAATATGCATGTGAAATTGCTTTAAATCATGTATATGACAAATACAGAATTTCGTTATGTGCAGGTATGTACATGAATGGATTTTTGCTTACCGAAGGTTGCCGTCTTCGTTAGAGGCAGCACGACTCACGCTTTAGGGGAGTTTGTTTTTCTTTTTCCCATTTTGCTGACTTTAACAATTTAAGGCTTTTGCCCTTAATTCTTTATTTATTTATTTTCTATTATTATCAACAAAATAATCCTTTATTAAATCTGAAAATCATGTCACTCATTCTTATAAGTCATTAATTTTTTATAAAAGCTACTAAAAGGGTTAATATAAATAAAATGGTTAAAATTCATAAAACAACTAAGAGGATCGTTACACTAACCTTATCGCTTTAGTTCAAATCTCGTATTAATCTTTAACTAAAAGATCCATTGAGCATTCTAATACTAATTTGTATGTGTTAGCTAGTTATAATCAACTTAATTGAAGATGCAAGTGAAAACCAAATAATTATTAGCAAACTTAATTTCTATTTTACACCAAATGACTACATATCAAAGCTATACATTACCCAATGAACAAAACAAATTTAAGAAAGTAATCATTCACTATTGAAGACAAGAAAAATCCCTCTCAGCTCAATAAAACATACTTACATTAACAATATTCAGTGAGAATGTAAGATACTATAGTGGAATGTATAATTATTATTTTTACATCAACTAGCTGCATATATACTAGCTTCCTATATATATATATATATATATTTATATTATAGGGTCTCTGAAATATTCATCCAAATAAAAAGCTGATGAGGTCCCAAAACCCTAATACAAAATCTTCATTATTTCATATTCTTAGCATTGATGTTCTTGATGAAAGCATGATTAAGTAACATTTCCGCATTCCATCTCTGATTATGATCCCTCTCCAAACACTTCCTCAGAAAGTCCTTCGCATCATTAGATATATTATACGGTAACTCCGATTCTAAACGTGCTATTTTCAATGCTAATTCGTTCTTACTTTTATATCCGGACCATATTCGCTTTCCAGTAATCATCTCAACCACTATGCATCCAAGAGCCCAGATATCAACCTCTTTACCATAAACCCCACTAGTTACAGATTCCGGAGATGCATATACCAGAGTCCCTCTAAAATGGTCATGTTTCTTCGATCTATCAGTTGATTTCAACGATAATCCAAATCCAAAATCAATTAATTTAAGCCGCATATATTTCTCAGTAGGAGGAAAAACAAGAATATTTGCAGATTTCAAATCGCAATGGATAAACCCTTTGTTATGAACCTGAGAAATCCCTTTAAGATCTGAAAAGCATAGTACGCAGCCTCTGATTCTCCAAGCATTATCTTCGACTTATGAAGCAAATCATGCAAAGTTCCTCTATCAGCATACTCGAGCATGAGGTTATAAGTGTCCTAACCGTTTTCAACGCTCACATCTTCTCCAAAGCACTCAACAACATACTCCGATCCTCTCAATGCATTCAATATTTTTCCTTCCTCTCGGAGCGAAAACGAACGATTAACTTCTGCAGATTTCACTGCTGCATTTATCATAGACGAACATACGTTCATCGGCCTTGCAAGAGACACCGTACCGTAAGAACCCGAGCCCAACACCTAACCTTTTTCCAATGCATTAAAAAAAATCGCAAATTTATACGTCTAGACAGAGCATCTAGCAGTACAAAGCAAAGGAGGTTAGACCTTTTCTTGTCAATTCTAATGAGGTAAGGAACCTCTACTAAGGATTTTCTTAAATTTGATGAGTAGGTTTTGATGTCTTAATGACTTGTTAGAGTAAGTGTTTATATAGAAATTGAGATTTGCTTGCTCTTTTCCTATTCATGTTCTATTTTTTTAGGAATACAATATAGTTGCCCGTTACAGATTTCGATTACTTTTGTTAATTTTTTTAATTTTCTTTTATTCATTATTAATGGGCTTTGATTAGAATATGTTTTTTTTTGTAACAAATGTAAATATTACCATTAACCATCAACCAAAACACCTAAAGAGCACCTACCTACACAGCAACGACCTTTCGTAGAAGGGGCTATGCAAATTAAGCCTCAAACAAACTAATTGCATGATAAATTGCTGAGTCAAATAGCTACATCTTTGGCATTTCCTTATCTTTCTAACTATGTCTAATCTAGTCTTGAAGCTTTTCTTTAATTATCTGTGTAACTGTTGTATCTATAGTCAACTTTGCTCCTCTATACAACTTCCAGTTCCTAGCCTGCCACACATGACATACTATTGAGGCCCAAAATGCTGCGATTATCTCCTTTTCCAATTGCTTCCAGTTCTTCCTTCTAATTTTTTCCAACACTTGTTTCACATCTCCTGTTGGAATCAGCATCCCAGACCATTGCGCCATCTCTGTAATGATTCCTCTAGTCCAGACACAATCAGAAAACAGATGTTTTTGTGTCTCTACAGTTTGCACATCACATAAACTACACGATGTGTTATCCACGGATATATTCATCCTTAGTAGTCTGTCTTTAGTCAGCAATCTGCCCTGCACAGCTAACCATATTATGAATCGGTGCCTTGGTTGAGAGATTTTGTTCCAGATTCTCATCTTCCTCTGGACCCCTAACAATGAGTCGTAGCTTGCTCCTGTTGAATATTTTCCATTTGCTGTTAGGACATACGCACCTTGTGCATACCACTCCACCATGTCTTTCTTTATGGCATTCAACTTTCTCCAATACCAACTACTATCTTGTGGAGGTTTATGCTCCTAGATGTCCTGGTTCTCTTTCATATACACTCCATGTACCCATCGGATCCATAATACATCTTTTTTCACTATTAATTGCCACAACAATTTACCCACTGTTCCACAATTTGCTTCCTTTGATATTCAGCCCACCAAACTTCTTAGGTACACATATATACTTTGTCCCACGCTACTATCGCATACTTTTCTTCTTATCCTCAGAGCTACCCCACAACCTCACAAGTATGCCTTACATTTTTTGTCAACTTCTTTAATCACACTTTGGGGAAGTATAAAAATAGATCCCCAGAAACTATGAATAGAAAACAGAACTGAGATAATCACTTGCAACCTACCTGCATATGACAATTGTTTCGAGTAGACTGTTGTGATTCTGTTAGTAATCCTCTCAATCAGTTGGTGACATTCCATTTTGCTCCATTTCTTTGAAGATAATGGTAGCCCTAGGTACCTTATGGGAAAAGAGCCCTGTGCAAACCCTGTTCTTGACAACAGTTGATTCCTAGTGTACTCATCCACCCCTGCCATGAATATATGTGACTTATCCATATTTGCAACTAAACCGGTAACACTGTTGAAATGTTACAATGCCTCCATGACTCTATTAACTGATGGAACATCTCCTTTGCAAAATATCATCAAATCATCTGCAATTATGTTTTTGTCCAAATAATATTTTTAACTTTATACGCAAGGAACTATCTATATTATTTACCTAATATTTAAGACTTTGAAGTTACCTAAAATTTAAATCATCAAATATTTCCTTATTAAAAGTACGTAAATCACCAAATTTTTAAAGGAGACATTGAACTACTTCTTTTATGTTTTATTTTTGTTATTGAACCTCTAAATTATATTTTTATTTGATCTATAAAACCAAGAAAAGACGCAATTCTTACGTGATTTACATGTGTGCAATGACAATCAATAAAACTATACTCGTATAAGAAGAACGGAAAATTTTAAAATCGCAATTTTCGTTAAAATAAATGTTATATTTATCTAAATAATAAGAAGTTAATATAGGAAGGTTAAAAAGTTATTCAACTAAACATTATGAACCTCGCTTTCTTAAATATTTTTACTTAGTTTATTTATTTTGTTTACTATAATTTAAGTAATATTTAAATAAGGTAAAAATATTGATTTTAAGGTCATAATTATTATTATAAACTTCTAGTATTGTTCAAATAAGGAAAGGCTAAATTAAAGAAGCAAAGGTTTAGTCTAAGTTCAAATTATTGAGGACACCTCTTATATGCTACACCAGGCCAATGTTCACTGCTATAGGGAGGCCAATCAATATGTTATATGTGGATTGGCTAGCTAAAATGGCAATGACCAGCAACAACTTCCTTTTTAAACATTCTATCATCAAAAGATACTACTATAATAGTTATCAGTTTCATTCAGTGACATCCGTAAAATAAGGAAGTCCTTTATTATTATACACACTTTTATATCAAAATAGATTTGGATTCTTGAAATTGTGTGAAAACAAAATCAGAAACCCAAACTAGCTAGGATGACAAAATTACTCAATGTGCAATAAGATATGAAAAGCTTGTGGAAATGAGGAAAATTTTCTTAGGCAAAAATATTTACCACAGTATACTGTGGAATTACAAATCTAATAGCTCTAACATCCAATTGGCTCTAATCTGTGTGGATAGAATTATACTTAATGAAGACTACACTCTTCCTACTATTTATGCTCTCATTTTGTCAACAGTTTCTAGCAAGCAATATGTATATTGTGTTTTTTCCCTTTTTTGCCGTATAAACAACAGAGCTAAGTTCTCCATCAAGATCTGCAATTATCTTTTGTAGCATCGGGTGATCTCTTCCAGCTCGTAAATGATCAACAATTTACCTCTCTTCAAGTTGAGAGGATAGATATCATGTTTGAAGAATAGCTTCTGATGATGAAAAAGATGACTAAATAAGAGCACCCCATAGAGTAGCAGGACTTTCGCTGCATTTAGCGTGTACATGCTTGATTCTTTCGACTGATTTGCAAATTCCACTACAGCTCCAATCAAATGATGCCACACAAACATTACCTGCTTGTGCTTTCCATTCGCATTCTATCACCGCGGAGGAATTAAAATACCTTAGATACTGAGATTTCAAGATACTAAGATAAATGACAAATATTTAGGGAGTGCTAACCAGGCGGAGTTCCACAACACAAGTTCCGATCATCAATATGCTCAACTTCTAGACCAATCAACCATGCCCCGAGTGACACATCTTCATTAGCATACTTATGCAGAATAGGTCTGAAAATCACCACAGTATTCACTATGAGATGGACAAGCATTGATATCCACTTTCTGATTAGTGGGATTGTACTAGAGAACTGAGAGTTTGAAACAGGAGCAATCTGCAATCTAGATGAATCTGTTATACTCCCTCTGTCCCATATTAGTTGATCATCTTACTAAAAAATAGTTGTTCCATATTAGTTGTCCATCTTACTAAATCAAGAAAGCATAAATTAATTTTTTTTCATATATTAGCCTTGCAATTAATTCTGTTTGAAAGTGTTCACATTTATTTGTAAAATTCTCAAGAAGTTTTTTTAAGGAGTTAATTAGTAAAATTAGCTTCTTATTTATGATTTCGCGTAAAAAAAATGATCAACTAATTTGGGACGGAGGGTGTAGCTGTTAGTGAGTGAGCAGGAATGTCCATTTTCCCCAATTTCAAGGGTATGTTCCCTTGTTATCATTTGCATAAACAGTTCCAACCGCAGAAGAACTTCAAAACTACAATCAGCATACAGCATATTCTACAAAGATCCGAGTGTAACATGTTCAAAATAGAATGCTATAGCAAGAGAACATTTAGCCCAGTCTTTAAGGAAAGCATATATGAACAAAAATCTCACCTGTTGTTGGCAACGTATGTTGCCAATTCTTTCGAGATGGCATATATCTGTCCAGTTGCATGTCGGAAGTACTTATTCCCAGTCTCCCCAAATTTCCAGAACTCAGGTTCATGGTACTTAACACTCCTATCAAGGAAAAAATGGAAAAGATTCTATTAAATAAAAAATACTGAAATTTTGAACTTCAAAATATATAGTTACATCAGCTGGCCAGAATAGCTTCACAGAAGTTACTTTTGATAAAGAACTGGTCCAGATTTCATGCATCCTATATACACCCTGGGTTTCAACCTGTGCCTGGCAAGAGTTGCAGCTAGTGTACCTACAATACCATGGTGTGCTCAACTATTAATTTCCAAATAACTGAAAATCATCAGCTTTCAGTCGTCCGGAACTATAAGGTACATATGGCAGGAAAAAAAGGGAGATGTACCTAAATTGACATGAACATCATCATCAATCTTCACATAGAACTCAGCATCCCATTTTGCAACTGCAAGGGAGAAGAAAGCTTTCGTCTTTGCAGTTAACTCATGATAGCCTTCTATGTGATCCTGTAAAATATAGTAATGAGATCAAACTAGAAAGATAAAACAACCAGATGGAAGCAAATCAGAGAACAATTTTTACTTACAAGTCGAAGAATGTCATTATGCTGAGCATCTTCACTATCAATGGCTCGATCTAAAATGCTATTCGATATTGCACTGTATTAAGGAGTATAAGAATTTTTAGACCACAGTCTATGACATTTCAGATAATTATATTGGTGTAGGCTCAACACAACAACAACCAAAAAAAAAAGTGAGAAAGTAAAAGAATAGGAAACATTTTCCTCGTATAAGTCTGTTGTAAACCTCAAACATAGAATTTCCTGGCTGCATGCTTGTAGAGAACTAGTGATCAGAATAGAAAAGATCCAGTTTGTTGGGTAATCCAGTTACTTTCATCAGTTTAGATGGCTCTACTCCTCTTTTTGTTCTGAACCTAAAGTGGTGTTATAACTTGAACTTCTATTTTTGAACTTAGTACAAACTTCTTCAGGATTACATTCAATAACATCATCTGAATACAATAAAGTGCACAGAAAGAAGAGATGGAAACTTTTGGTGACTGAGCTTATCCCTCAAGCAGAAATGTAATTATCACTCACTTTACAGACACCTCGAAAATTAGGAAGTTGTAAACTGCCTCTAGAAGGATAGCAAAAACATTTGGCAGATTATTACAGGTGACAAAATGTGCAACATACTGTGTCTGAATCTCTCATGGCTTATCTATGACTTAGTATCGTGGAAGATACAGTTTCCACAAGAGAACTAATCTCCCACATTTATATCCAAATGCACCATTTAGCCCCAGAAAAAACCTTTCCTATTCTGATACAAAGTAAATTTTCATGCTGTTGTTTAAAATTTCAATTAAAAGAAACAAAAAAGAAGACAAAAGAAAACACTTATCCTGCACTTATTCTTCTCATGTTGGGCATCAAGTTAAAGTCATACTCCTGATCCCGTGATATATCTACCCAAGATTGAAAAGTATAGAAGCCATCAAACATGAACTCATAAGGGATGTTATTACTTAGCCTTTTACATTTGCAATATCAGCACAAATGCAATAAGTCCAACTAAGTTGATTGCTGGAATGGTGTTCACAAGTAACAACTAAGCAACTGAGAGGCACGCACATCACACTGCTCATGGCAAGATATTCACTCATCTTGGCATTCTAAAGACAGAAGTAAACTGAAGCATTGAATGTCATTGATTCAAATCTACAACCTCAACAAAAGCTAATATTCTTTCCTTTGATCATTTTGAAGCTACAATAGGAAAATTAACATGGATCATCATAACTTATGCGACAAATGGCATTCCCAGTCCCGAAAGTCACGTCTTTCAGTAATGGGACTGAAGTAAGTACTTTCGAGTTGCTGCTCCTTCCGATTTAGTTAGAATACCAACTCTAAATACCTTTAGTATTTTGTTCTTAGAAATCTAGAAAGAGTGGGATAACAACACACATTAGTTTATGAAGGCAAATATTGTTTTATAGAAGATTCAAAGTTCTTGCAAGTTCCTTTAAGCAGCAAAATGAACTTCTTACAGCTTCGTTCAAAAGTTGCATGCTGCACATAACCAGATAGAAAAGGAAAAAGGTGCCAGAATGCTAGATTACAGATGATTCTGTAATCACTCACTTGCAGTTCTCTATACCTTGTCTTAAATCTTTCCAGTCCATCTTTAGTAGTGAATTACTAACTCTTAACAAAGCTTCTAAATGATAATTTCCTTCGTATATCTCTTGAAAAGCTAATCATACATTCAACTTCTAAGTGAAACAGAGGATATTTAAAACAAAGAACAGGAAGCATATTATCACTCTTTTGGCAAGAAAGATTATGAGACTCCAGCAGAAACTCATCGATGAATGAGCATCTAGTTTGGCATGAAGAAGATATGGAGCAATGCAGATCATACCTGTGACCTATCATGAAACGCACAACGATCCCCTTTTCTTGCTCTAATCTATGTAGCTTTGCACCTATGCAAACACACAGAATGTTGTCAAAGGAGGAAGAAAATGAAAACGGAAGAAGTATATACATCAATAATCTTATAATTAACACCTTGAGGCATCCAAGTCTCTCTAATAGAATCGCGTCTTTTTCTACTACTGAAGGCCGTGTTTATCCCAATAACCATAAATGTCTTCTTTCTCGTCCCACTTCCTCCAGAATCTGTGCTCAAGGAAGGAACCTCTTCAGTTATCCGTGGAATTAGAGGATCCTTAGTTGAAGGCAGCTCACTTTGAATCTTAGTAATTGAATCATCCAACGATCTGTTCAATGCTCCAATAAAGAGAAGGACCATCAAGAACATAACTAAGTAAAACATCATAAGTTTTGAACAACACTTCCTCTCTACTTCTCTTTATAGCATAAGTTTGTAAAAACAAACTCAAGCTCACAAACAAAAAAATTATAAACATATTTCTTATGTGGTGTAACATATGTTGTCATGTTAAGTACAAAAAAAAAAGTCTAAGGTAATCACATGAAAAACTCTGAAACTCACTGGATAGCTACTTGGGCTTTGTTAAACTCTCCCATCATCTCCTCCTTCTGCTCATAAAACATCATCCATATTTAGAAAACTGCAATAATAACTATAACAATGACCAAAAAAAAAAAGTTTTATTCTTTGTTTGTTGGGGGGGAGGGGGGGGGGGGGGTTGGACCTGACTATTTCTGGTTTCACAATCATCAGAAGCAGAAGGCAAGTCTCTTTCTTGCGTCTGGCGCCTTCCAAATATGTTCCTTCCATCTGATTCTGGAGGAGTCCAAACTCTAATTATACAACAACCAAAAAATCAAGAAATGAAAATCCACAAAAATACCCAATAAAAATCAAATCTTTTCAGCAAAAAACCAAGCATCTATTGCCTATTTCTTGAAAATCCACAAAAATGAATGACCCAAAATCTCTGAAGAAGAAATAGAATAAAAAAGAGCTTTTTTATTGAAACCCCATGAAAATTTCAAACCCCATAACCCAAAAAAAACCTTTTTGCATGACCCGTTTACCTGTTAGAGAAAAGCATACCAAGAGCAAAGCTAAAAATGCAAAGAATACCAATCCATTTAGGTGAGATTTTGCCTCTGTTTCGATTCTTCATGATTTTTGAGGGGACAAGGAAGGAAGGAGAGCGCGGGGTTTTCTTGTGTTTTTATTGAACTATCAAAGGAGAAGATTGTGGGGGTGGGGGTGGGGGGTCCTTCTACCTTTTACCTGTAGTATATGTTGAAATTAACGATTTTTGTTATTGGTTAGTTGAGTATTTAGATTTGTCCAAAATATAATAAATGAGCAAAATAATGCCAAATGGTAGAATCTTTTTTTGATGTTTTGGAATTAGATATTGCTGCTAGATAATAAATAAAGTGGGCAAAGAGTGGGCTAGCTGCATTAAAAAAAAATAAGTTTGGAACTAAAAAAATGTAACACTCCCTTCGTCTTATATTCTAATTTCTAGTTGATTTATTGTATTGAAGCCGAAGATTTTTCAAAAAAGAAAAATTCTATTTTTATAAGACAATGATGGATTGTAATTTCATATGTTATTATTGTTTCTCCTTACACATGCGTTAAAAAATTATAAATAAAATAGATAATTTTATTAATTTATCCTTTATTTACTTCTTTGAAGAAGAAAGTCTTTGGAACTTATAAACTTGTTTAGGCTTACAAAAAAATATTAATTATATGAGTAAAATAGAAAAAATTAATTAATTGGTTTTTCTTGATTTAATAAATTTGCAAGTAATTTAAAATAATGATTTGTAATAAGATAGACGACTAGCAAATTTTCATTACCTCAATTTTTTAGGAGATAAAACTCTTGGCTTTCAAGAAGATCCCTCTTAAAATGATTGTTAACATAATATATTCAAATGTATGTGCATGGTAGTTTGGAAATATGATACAAAATTACTCGCAACATGAATGATGTAAGTATGAGTTTGATAAAAAAATAAATATATATTTGTAATATACTTTCACATTAAGGAAATCTTTGTCACATTTAAATATTCTTTTACATAGATTAAATAATATGATTATCTGACTAAGGTTGATGATTAAATTCAGTCTTTGAGACTTCATAACATAAGAAAGGCATGGAGTGCATAAGTCCTTTAAGAAATAGAGACTTGACGGCGTTCTTATGGTACTAATTGTGAATGAGCAAGCAGAGGGGAGGCAATAAAAAAGCTGGTAGCGAGACTAATCACAATTTTAGGAATAGATTAACTTTCTTTCATTTTTGTTATTGAAAGTAAAAGTCATTTCGTGTAGTACCAGATTGCTTTACACTTTTCGGTATTTGTTCATCTCGCACTTATTGAAATTCTTCAAAAATCGCGTTCGAAAATTTCTATCAAAAAATAATTATATTTAATGTCACCATCATGTTCTCCATCACTACCATCACTACTGTCAGTCTCTACTACAAACCACCTCCACCATCACAACAATAAGAACCACCGCTAACTATCACGAACTACTAACATCAATCAACTTTACCATCACAATCAATTGTCATACATTCATATGTGCTTTTAAATTTCAAGTATCTTAAAATTAATGCAAACAAAAGGAGCTAATTCTACTCTATCCCTTTTCTTTTGGGAGGGGAAATGGCAAGGTAATGCCCAGCCTAAAGAGAAGGACAAATTCTTTCCCCATCACAAGAAAAGGAATAAAATTGATGAAGTTACAACCATACATGATTAGAATAAAAAAATCAAAATAATTCTAGAAATAAATTTGCACCAAATATTAATTAGTTTAATATTCATACTTCTAATTAAACCACATAAACTAAAACGAATAAACTATTTTAGACACAAAAAATGAGAAGTATAGCATATACATCATCTTCCACATATAATTTCAAACAAATATCTCTTTGAAATTAAAAAATTAAAAAATAGATATTAATAAACAATACCAAACCACACAAGAAGTTAATTTAGATGGAAAAAATGAAAATGAAAGGAAGCTAGAAAAATGCCGAGAAAGACGGCGAAGAAAAGTCAAAATTGGGTAAGTTATTCCGTGTTTGGATAGTCGTAAACGACTACTTTTTAAGGTAAACGACGACTAAACAAACAATTCTTCTATTCATTGAAACAAATGCCGCGTCACTTGGCTTTTATTTGGCCAACTCATTTTTTCTTTTCTTTGTCTGTCTAGGAGTGTGCATAAATTGATTCGGTTTAGTTTTATCTATTATTAATTTTTAATTAAAAAATGCTCATAAAATAGATATGAATAAATCAATAACATTTTTTTTATTTGATTTTTACATGCCTCTACATTTGTGTGCAAAGAAATTTTAATTGGGTATTGATATTGGGTTTATGGTTTAATTTGGGCGATAATGCTACAATATTTTTGAGTGGAGAGATATATTGGGTGGATTTCGATGGGAGGGAGGAGGTGTATATCTATGAATATCTTCACGTATATTTGTGTATATTCATGTATAGATGTGTGATACAAACATGACATGCAATGTAAGAATGACATTTTTCGACTCCAAGCCAGTTTAAATTACCTCTAATCTTTCTCGAATTTGGTATATTGAATTGCTTAGATATTTTCAACAATGTCCTACTTGAAAAAGTAATAAAATTCAAATTTAACCTCTAGCTTTAAATTACTTTTAATAAACGACCATATAAATTACTTAACTATACTACCTAGTACCTACATATAAGAGAGGAAAATGTGAGGAGCTTTTCGTCACCAGGAATTGACGAAAAAGTCCTCAAAAGGCTATTTTTGTAATTCACATAAAAAAGTAATTTTATTGGTTAGCTAAAGTAGTTATTGTAGCTGTCGTTCAGATTCTTGTATCTATTGAACTAATTTGTCCTTTAGAAATACAAATACATTTTTAAAAAAAAATATGGGCTAGTTATCTTTTAGTTGCAAGCCTTTGATTTATGATGACCACATGACTGATTTGGTGATATTTACTAGGATTAAATTTTAATTTTATCTCTCTATTTTATATTTACTTGAAATTAAGAGAATGCTAATGACAATGATAGATGAAGATATTTATGAATAGTGAAGGAGAAGAAGAAGGAGAAGGAGAAGAAGAAGAATAGAGAGAACAATTAGGAGAAGAATATTTTGTTATTCAATCTTGTGTAGTTACATTGTAGATCTCCTTTTTATAGTAGTTATGATATCTAATCACATTTAGCTATCCTAACCGACTTACATCTAATTGTAACTACCTTAACTAATTAATGGGAAGTTAGTTACACAGTAACAGTGGGTAGGCAACACATACGAAGGACCAGGTTCACATATTTGACTTTGTCTTGTTATATATTCTCATTCTCAACACTCCCCCTAAGCTAGGAAGTGAGAAGATGTTCAAAACTCCTAACTTGGAGCTGAGATGTTGCAGTTGCACTCAGTGTTCAGGAAAGCGAGCGCTTCATCGCTTAAAGCGATGAAGCGAAGCGATGCGAGCCTTCTACGCTTTACAGAATAGAAGCGATGAGGCTGAAAAGAAGCGGCCGCTTCAAAGGATGAAGCGTTGAAGCAAGGAAGCGGGCCGAAGCCCAAGAAGCGACGCTTAATTTTTTTAGGTCTTAAAAGATCGATTAAAGGTAACAAAAAAAAGAAAGAGCAGTGTCCTTTTATTTCAAGAGACCCAGTTTAGTTTGACTACTCCTCTAGGGTTTTCACGCATTCTTCCTCAGGTAATTTCTCTCTCTTTCTTTCTTCTTCTTGTTGTTGTTCTTCTTCTTTGTTCTTTCTTCTTCTACATCTTTTTTCTTCTGCTTTTCCATGGACCTAGGATTTTCTATTCTTTTTTTATACTCTCTTTTTTGCTCTGTTTTTTGGCTGACCTAGACTTCTCCTTCTTCTTCTTATTCTTTTTTGTTCTGCTCTGTTTTGCTGCACTACTGCTCTGTTTCTGCTATATATCAAAAGTGAATCATTTATTAACTAATTATATTGTTGATTTATTTCTTAACAATATAATTTGTTGCTACAGTGTTTTTTTTTATAAAAAAAATGGACTTTCTTGCTGATTTTTTTCTTAACAGTGAGTCTGATTATTATACATTGCTACAATGATTAGAAAATAATATTTGATTTTTCTTCAAATTTAACAGCAAGATAAAAATAATGACTGATCCAGCCTGGAAATATGGAAAAAAAGTTAGTGAGACCGATCGATCTACAGTTGAATGTGCGTTTTGTAACAAGCAATCTAAAGGTGGAATCTTTCGTCACAAGGAACATCTTATGGGTACTTCTAAGAATGTCGTACGGTGTTCAAAATACCCAGATGTTGTGAGGGAAGAAATTAGAAGATATGTTGAGGGGAAAAAGGATCTAAAACGTCAAATGTTTTATCAATTAGATGTGACGAATCTTGATGATGATGACGACGAAGAAATGGAGGAAGGTGAAGCTGTTGATTTATCACTTCATATAAAGTCACAAAAACGAGCAATGAATGCAACAATCTCTTCAAGTTGTGGATCAACCGGTAGAAAAGGTCCTTTAGATTGTTATTTTCCACAAAAGTCAGGAGATGATGCAGGGAAAAATGGTAAAAGAAGTTTGCAGGATGTTGCCAAGAGAATTTTAAGGGAACGCGCAGTTGCAGCCTTTTCACGGTGGGTGTATGATGCAGGGCTCCCCTTCAATTGTGTCAATTATACCGACACTTTTGGAGCCTTCATTGAGGCCATAGGGCAATGTGGTCCAGGAATGAAGCCTCTCACTTATCACGAAGTTAGTGTCAGTTGTCTAGCCAAAGAAGTGGAAGAGACACAAAAAATTGTGAAAGAATGTAGAGTAGAATGGAACAAGTTTGGATGTTCCATTATGATGGATAAGTGGACGGCAAGAACGGGAAACATGATCATTAATGTGTTGGTGAATTCTCCAAAAGGAAGCTTATTTCTTGAATCCATTGATGCTAGTGACACGTCTACTGATTCAATCAAAATGTTCTCCTTATTTCAGAACACAATAGAGAAGATTGGAGCAGAAAATATTGTTCAAGTTGTTACAGATAATGCAGCCGAAAATGTTAAAGTGGGTGATATATTGAAAGGAGTGTTCCCGCACATAAATTGGACTCCATGTGGAGCCCATTGCATAAATTTGATTTTTGAGGACATTTTCAAGGAAAAACCCTTCACAGGTGTTTTCACTAAGGCAGTTACGGTACATTCCTACATTGTTCAAAGGCCTTTATTATTGAATATGATGAGGAGATTCACAAAACAAAAAAAATTGGTGAAACCTGGCAAGACTAGATTTGCTACTGCTTTCTTGACCTTGCATAGCATGTACACACAAAAGGCCAATTTAAAAAGCTTGTTCATTTCAGAAGAATGAAACACTAGTAAATTTGCAAAAGAAGTTGCACGCATAATTCTTTCTTATACCTTTTGGAATCATGTTGTGCATGCTCTCAACGTTGGTGGTCCCTTGATTAAGGTACTTCGTTTGGTGGATGGGGAGCAAAAACCACCAATGGGGTACATTTATGAAGTAATGGATAGGGCTAAGAGAGCTATTCAAAAAACATTTACTGACGAGTATAAATATGCAAAAGTTTTTGAGATAATTGATAAAAGGTGGAATACTCAACTTCACCAACATGTGCATGCAGCTGGGAATATTTTGAACCCATCACATTTTTATGATAATGTAGAAAATAATTTACTGACTAAAGAAGTGTGGAAGGGATTCCATAAATGTGTTGCTAAGTTGGTTGTCGATGAAGACGTCCAAGATTCCATAACAGATGAGATAAGCACTTATAGGAGTGCTGATGGACGTTTTGGATTCCAAACGGCTATTAGACAAAGAACGAAGAAGTCACCAGGTGAATGAGTGTTTTTATGTTTCATTCTAGCTTTAGCTTTTAAATTATTTCATTAGACTTGCTAAATTTTGAGTTGTTCTACTTGAATAGTTGAATGGTGGAGGTTGTATGGCTCAGAAACTCCAGAATTACAAAAGTTCGCCATCAAAGTTCTAAGTCTAACGTGTAGCTCATTTGGGTGTGAAAGAAATTGGAGTGTGTTTGAACATGTTAGATAGAGAAAAGATTTATTATATTGAGATAACTAAGTTATCTTAATTATCTTATCTCTTAGTAATTACCTGCCCTAATTTATTTGCAGCTTCATACCAAGAAAAAGAATAGACTAACCCTCAAGCGCCTCAATGACCTAGTGTTCATAATATACAATAGAACATTGAGGCATCGTTACAATGCTTGCAATGTGATTGATCCAATTCGTTTGGACATTATTGACGATGCCAATAAATGGTTAACTGGAGTTGAGAATGCTGAAAATAAAGAAATTTTTTAGGGAGATTTTGACTTCACTTGGGGTGTTGTTGGGGAGGCAAGTGGGGTTGAGGAGAACCATTATGATTTAAGAGGAAATACTTCAAGCTCACATAGGAGGGAAAAAAAAGTAGCTACAAGTCTATTCCTAGTGGATGAAGTTGAAAGAAATAGTGATGGACTTGAAAAAGATGATGAGCAGTATAATGATAATGGAGGAATACAATATTTTGATAATCTTGTAGTAGAAGAATTGTAGAATTTAAAAAATTAGATTGAACCATGCATATAACTTTGATTTTGCTTGTGTTATGTTATATGGAGGATTTGTGATGTCTAATTTTTGGTTTTAAATTTGAAATTTTGGTTATATATATTGTCTTTATTTATTTTGGTCTCTTTTCTTTTAATTTACACTTCACTTCAATGAAGCG
Organism: Solanum chiquidenum; assembly: GCA_029582725.1. NCBI lineage: Eukaryota > Viridiplantae > Streptophyta > Magnoliopsida > Solanales > Solanaceae > Solanum > Solanum chiquidenum. The sequence continues at coordinate 16,043 of JAJOOS010006969.1, forward strand.
AGCGCTTCGCTTAAAGCGTGAAGCGGGGCCTTATTGCTTTTTTCCGCTTCACGATTCCCTGAACACTGGTTGCACTTTTGTGAGTTCTTTAGTGAGAAGATCAGCTGGTTGATCTTGTGTACGAATGTACTTGGTAGATACTAACCCTTCTGTGATGTTTTCTCTTATAAAATGACAATCAATCTCAATGTGTTTGATCCTCTCATGATAGACTGGATTGACTGCAATTTGCATAGCAGTTTTGCTATCAGTATGTATGTTGATAGGTAGTCAAACTTCAATGCTGAGTTCCTCTATTAAACCTTTCAGCCATATAATTTCAGTTACAGTGGTTGCAATGCTCCTGTATTCAGGTTCAGCTGAAATTCTAGAAACATTTGTTTGTTTCTTTGACTTTCATGAAACTAAAGACCCTACATACTACACAAAGTAACTTGTTATGGACCTTCTTGTTAGAGGGCAAGAGGCCTAATTTGCATCACAATAAGCAGTAGTAGTATTCTTTGAATAGCTGGACAGTAGTAGGCCTTGTCCTGGTTGGTTTTTCACATATCTCACAATCCTTAATGTTGCAGTCATATGTGACTTCTTAGGCTATTGTAGGAATTGACTTAATGTTTGAACCCATAGGAGATGTCAGGTCTTGTCATGGTTAGATAGAGTAGTTTGCCAACTATCCTTTGATAAACTCCTTGATCAGTTAAGGGATCATCTTATGTCATATGTGTTTCTTCATCATACTGTTTGGTAGTCAATTTTGAGTTGGTATCAATTGGAGTTCCAACTGGTTTAGCTGCACTTAGACCAGTTTCAGAAATTGATTCTAGTGCATACTTTCTTTTATGCATTAGAATACCTTGCTTTGATCTTGCAAACTCAATACCTAAGAAGTACTTTAACTCTCTTAAGTCTTTTATTTTGAAAGCTTGCTTCAACTGATCCTTTGTTTCTTCAATTAGAAGTAGACTACTTCCAGTGATCAACATATCATCCATATAGATGAGAACAAGTACCATGCATATTATTGTCTTTTTGATGAATAAGGAGTGATCATATTCACTTTGTTTGAACTCAAATTTCAGTAATGCCTGAGAGAGTTTTGCATTCCATTGTCTTGGTGCTTGTTTTAGCCCATAGAGAGATTTAGTAAGTCTACACACTTTATTCTCCCCCTGACTCTTAAATCCCTGAGGAAGGTCCATGTAAATCTCATCAGGTAAGTCCCCTTGTAGGAAAGCATTGAACACATCCATCTGATGAATGTGCCATTGTCTTTGAGCTGCAATAGTTAGTACTGTTCTCACGGTCTTCATCATCACCACTGGACTGAATGTTTTCTTATAATCAATACCTTCCTTTTGGCTATAGGCTTTTGCTACTAGCCTTGTCTTATACCTCTCTATTTCTCCTGTGCTCTTATATTTGATCTTATAGACCCATTTGCAACCTATAGATACCTTTCCCTTTGGAAGAGTAACTATTTTCCATGTATGATTATTTTGTAGTGCATCAATCTTAGATTGCATTGCCTCAACCCACTTAGGATCATAAACAACTTCTTTGTAGCTTGTAGGTTATGTATTGGCAGGGATCTTAGACAAATATGTTTGATATGAATGGTTTACCTGGTCATATGACAAGTATTTGTCCAAAGAATATGGAGTATGTTTAGCATGGAGAAATACAAAAAAAATCATCCATAGTGGTGGTTTCTTTCCCCTTGCAGATCTTCAATTTTTTTCTTGTATCACCAATGGACCAAGAACAGAAACCTGATCTCTATTTAGTGCATGATTATTGGTTTATGTAGTTACCTTCTCAGATGAACCTATTCTCTGAACCTGATCAGCAATGGGCAATTGGTGTGATGAGTTAGTGCTAGAAACTGGTTGTCCATCATTTAAACCAGTGAATCTGAACAAAGGTGTATGTTGTTGATCTTATGTTTTGAAAGGAAATATGGCTTCCTTGAATATCACATCTCTGTGTACAAAGAAAACATGAGAAGTTAGATCATATAACAAGTAACCTTTTTGAGTGGTTGCATAGCCTAAATGAATAACCATTCTGGACCTACTCTTTAGTTTATCAGGTTCTTGTATAATTTTAGCAAAACACAAACAACCTAACACTCTGAGATGTGATACTGTAGGTTGCTTTCTGAATAACTTTGTAAAATGAGTTTTGTTATTAATAACAAGACTAGGAATTCTGTTTATGATATATACTGCAGCTTGAACACATAAACCCCAGAATTTAATAGGAATATTTCCCTGAAACCTAATAGCTTTTGTAAGCTCAAGAATGTGTCTATATTTCCTTTCAGCAATAACATTTTGTTGAGGGCTATAAGCACATGTAGTTTGATATATAATGCCTAAAGAAGTAAACATGGTTGAACACATATTATTCAAGAATTATGTACCATTATCAGTTCTTATGCACTTAATAGTTTTATCAAATTGTGTTTTAACATGTACTAGAAATTATTGAATAACAGTACACACATCAAATTTTAGTTTCAATAGAAAAATCCATGTATATCTAGACATGTCATCTACCATAGTAAGAAAGTATTTGTTTCCATTATGAGTAGAAGTTTTATAAGGACCCCATAGATTCATGTGAACAAAATCAAAACATGCAAAACTTTTAGAGGTGCTAACTGTGAAAGGTATCCTGGTTTGCTTAGCACAAGGACAAATAGTGCATTTATTAATTGTCTCAGTTATGCTACTTAAATCTGATGACAACATTTTCTTTAACACTGAACTAGATACATGCCTACATCTTCTATGCCACAAGTCTATATCCAGTTTAGAATCTACTCTTAGTAATAGAATAGAACAACTAGCTGCAATATTGACGTCTCTTGAACTTGTATTGCTTGATAGTATGTATAGACCACCATCTTCTTTACCAATCATCTTCACCTTCCCATGTGAGAGATTTTAAAATATACAGAAGTTAGGGAAAAAAGTAGCAGAATAGTGCAATTCCTTAGTGAGTTTAGATACTGATAACAGGTTAAATTGGAATTGTAGTACTTGAAAAACTCCAGTGATCACATCATTGTTAGGTAGGATACTTGATCCAATAAACTCAACTAAGGAAACATCATTGAGTAAATGTACTTTCTTTGGCTTATCAAACTTGCAAATAATGGACGTGTTTAGAGAGCTCAGGTCTATCACCATGTGATTAGTAGCACATGTATCAATGATCCAACAAGGAGTAGAACTAATATTGGTAGTAGAGTTGAAACAAATGTTTGTACCTGATCCATGACCTACTACATTAGCTGAATGAACTTGTTCTGGAGCTTTGTTTAGAAACTGTAGCAATTGTTGATACTGATCCTTTGATAGATGACAAGGTTTCAATTGACTGTTCCCTTCATTTGAAGACTGCACATGGTCACTTGTAGTGAATTGAGTAGAATGACCTGTAGTCAGATGTTTGTGAGGAACCTATTCCTGAGAACTTGAACTTTTCATCATTGCATTATATGCAGTGTTAGGTTCTTTCTTTTTGAACCTAAAATTTTGAGGATACCCTATTAACTTGTAACACTTATCTCTAGTGTGATTCTTAAGCTTGCAATAATCACAATACAAATTTCCAATCTTCTTGAACTTTTGAGTACCACTATTTCTTGAGTACATAGCTAACTCATATGCTTGTTGGCCAGAACTAGGATTAGATCCTAATCTGCATGCTGCAGCCACTACTGATTTTTTACTCTTATCAATCATTGAGTATGCTTGATTCACTGATGAAAGTGGGCTCATCAACAAGATCTGAGACCTTGCTTGTAAGTAAGAGTCATTTAACCCCATAAGAAACTGAAATAATTTGAGTTTTTGCAGGTGTACTTCATACTCTTTGGATCTGTCACATTCACACGATGGGGTAGGCACCATAGACTCAAATTCCTCCCACAACCCTTTTAATCTTGAGAAGTAAACAGACACAAAACTTGTTCCTTGAGTTATAGTGACAATCTCTTATTGCATATTAAATGTTCTTGATCCATCTATCTTGTTAAACCTTTCAAATAGATCTTCATAGACATTTTTAGCACATATTGCATACATGATGCTTCCAAGAAGCCCTTTCTCTACAAAATTTATGATCCAGGACAATACAACATCATTCACCCTTTCCCAGATACCTTCTAATCCTGGAAATTTATCATTTGAACAAGATTCATTCATTAACCCCATTTTATTTCTTCCTAACAGGGCTACCTTCATCGACCTATACCACATAAAATAATTCTCAGCACCAGTTAATTGAAAAGAAATTATCTGATTTTCACTTACATCAGATGAATGGAGAAACATGGGATGATTGTAATCAATTGATGAAGTTGGATTTTCAGTTCCAGTTCCTAAACTTGATTCTGCATTAGGGACAAAAATTGTTGTAGCATTTGTACTATTCATCATTGTGTTTCTTTGCACAATTGCGATCGATCAATCTTAGTGGAATTGTTGATTGATTTATTCAACTAGGAATATCAATTGATATAGCTCTGATACCATGAAGATATTTATGAATAGTGAAGAAGAAGAAGAAGAAGAAGGAGGAGGAGGAGGATGAGAAGGAGAACAAGAAGAAGAATAAAGAGAACAATTAGGAGAAGATTATTGTGTTATTCAATCTTGTGTAGTTACATTGTAGATCTCCTCTTTATAGTAGTTGTGATATCTAATCACACTTAGATATCCTAACTGCCTTAACTAATTAATGGAAAGTTAGTTACACAGTAACAGTGGATAGGAAACACATACGAAGGACCAGGTTCACATATTTGACTGTGTCTTGTTCTTCTCATTCTCAACAAATTTGTATGGTATGTTTTTAGTTTACCTTTGTGGCTTCTAAAAATTTACAAACATGGAGGAAACTACATTTACTTCACACTGCAATTAATGACATTTCTCAAAAAAAAAAAAAAGTGTAAGTTATCATTCTTATCTTTAGTTTTTGAATATGAAAATTTTAATTCTTGTAAATTAAGTTAATTTAATTCAATTTTATTTTAAATATTGATCGAATTATCTTTTGAGAAACATAAAATGTCATATTGTATTAAAATGAAGATTAAAATTTTAGCTTTACATGAAGATTTTTGCCCGCAAATGTAAAACTACATTAAAAATGAGGTCAATATGATTAATACATATGTAGTTAAGTATAAACATCTAACTTTTAATAATAGCATTAGTTTTATATATATATATAGCATTAGTTATATATATATATATATATATATAAGCGTATGAAATATTTTATATAGCGAGAAGTATTGAAAATACACTTAAACTCAACGCGAATGATTGGTTTCATCTCCGAACTATTGAAAGCCTTAAAACACCCCTTTACTTGACTAGTTGAACTTAAATATACCTCCGATCTTACAACATGAGTGAAATACATCCCTAAATTCTTGCCAAGTTTAGAATGTTTTCAAAACTTCTCTCAGCTTTTCAACAAAACATACTCCTACAAAAATTTGAGACAATTTGCCATGTCATGTGGCAGGTCGAAAGTGTATCTAAATTAAGTTTGTCAAATAGAAAATTATTTTTTAGAATGTCAATAATTTAA
>JAJOOS010006970.1:0-18647 GCA_029582725.1 Solanum chiquidenum
AAAGTCAAAACATAATAATACTTTTACTGAAACATACCCTTATTCTTATTGTCTAGGTGATCAAGAGATTAATTAGAAAATCTACATCTAGTTATTTTATTTTTGTGGAGGGGAATCTTGCTACTTGGACAAGCAAGAAATTAACAAAAGTTTGTGTGCAAAAATTGAGTTTCGAGGTATGGCTCATGGCGTATGTGAATTGTTGTGGATTATGAATTTTTTTTTGAATTATTTAGGGATTAATCATGCAAAAAGAAATAGTTCTTTATTGAGATAATAATAGGGTAAAAATCATTTACACTCTTTAATTTTTGATTTAAAAATCAAATTTCTCCCTTCTCCCCTTCCCTTCTCAAATTTGAAAATAATCATTCTCCCGCTTTATCCTATGCAAAATCTATTTTATCCTTGTCATTTTTTATTCTTCATTTATATAACATCTTCTTATACTATACATAATACTTTATTTTCTTAACCTATGCATTTATAGATGTTTATTTAAGTTCATTAGCATTATAAGTAGAATAATCTATCATCAGCAAATTTTGAAACTTGGCAATTCTCAACAGGTTATACACTAGAGATCGATTGTTGAAATGGAAGTTGATGGATCAGAATATCTACCCTTCGAGTAAAGCACAACAGGAATCAACTGATCACTTGTTCTTTAAAATATTCCTTTTCCGTTGTTGTTTGGAACAAGCTCATGTGCGGGCAAGTACATAATAGGAACACAATGGAATTGACAGAGGAAGTGCATGCATTGGATTCTCTCAAGGAAAATTAATAGAAAGAATGCACATGCTGAACTATTTAGGATCACTGTAGCTGGTGTAGTGTATAAGTTATGAATGGAAAGGAACAATCAAGTTTTTCGGACCAAGAAGATAAACCATTCGATTCTCTCAAGGAAAATTATTCAGATGGTGGTGATGCAAGGTAGTTTAAAGGCCAAGTTAGCTAGTCGGATTGCGGAACCAATTAATTACTATCCTTGAAGTACTATAGCTCATGTGTAGTTGCTTAACTGGTGGTATGTTGGTACTATGTCCAACAAACCATATATACGTACATGATTTCCTACTTTGGTATATCATTAGTCTATATTACCCCCAAAAAAAAAAGTTTGTTGTAAAATCTAATGTTGTTTTTTATGATTGTTAATTTAATATTACATCCACTAAGTATATGTGTATATATTATGTGCATGCATATCTAAGTTTTACTTCTTTTTTGCATAATACGTAAACGTGCACTTTCACTTGGTCAAAACTGACAGCTATGCCCTCCAACTTCGGATGTGCACAAGTAAACAATTAAAGTTGTATAAAGTTGAACAAATAGACACACATGTCCCACACATGGAATAATATGTGTCATACATGACATAGTACAAATCAGTTCGAGTATATCTCACGAGAATTGTCATGTAAGATGTGTGTTTCTATTTGTTCAACTGTATACCATTTTAAGGGCTCGTTTGGTGTGAGGATAAGAATAAATAGTCCTGGGATAAAATTTAGATGTCGTGTTTGGTTGACATTTTGGGACAACTTAACCCACCATTTATAGCATAGTGATGGGATAAGTTATCCCATATACATGGTGGAATAAGTTATCCCAGCATAACTAATCCCATGATAGTTAATCCTGGGATAACTAGTTCTCAATCAAACGACCCCTAAGTGTCTACTTGTGCATACTAAAAATTTGAGGGCCTATATACCCATTGAAGTCAAGTTAAATGACATATTTAGGTATTATGATTATCTCTTATTCTCTATAAACTATGTAGATAAAAGAATATTGATTGTCATAAGTAAGAATATTTTCTAAATTATAATTTAAAATTTATTTACAATATAAATATAGATAATCTTTTAAAAAATTGTTATGAAATATATCTTTATTTTATTATTTATTTTTATATTACTTGCATCGAAATATGTTTTAAAGGTTATCACATTTAGATTCCGTTAAAATTAACTTTAAAAAATATTATTTTTTATTTTTTATTTGTTTCATTATAGAACAACATTAGCCTATACTCAATCAGTATTTTTTACTTTTCTTTTTTTTTGGACGGAATTAATAATTTTTTTTTAGGAAATTTGATATATAGATTAAAAAATAAATATATTATGATTTTATAGAGGTAGAAAAAAAGAAGGTAAGGATTGATAATGTAATGGGGATAATGACTATTTCTCAAATCGAGGAAGAAGTTTGATTTTTACAGAAAATTTGGGAGGTGTAAATAATTTTCACTTGATAATAATTTAGTTTTTGAGATGGTACAAATCCTATGCAATATTATCATACTTAACATATGAGGTTGATCATCATTTCATTAAGAAAGATTACATGAAAAAATTAATTTACATTGTCCTTTATTCAAAGTCTAAAGATGAGTTGACCTATATACTCACAAAAGTTGTTTCTAAAAAGGTATTTCGCGGTAAAATTGACAAGTTAGGCATCACAAATATTTATTCGCCAACTTGAGGGGAAGAGTGAGCAAGCTCATAAGGGAATAAATCAATGTCCTTGTAATTGATTTATTTCTTTGTACTATAGAATCTTGAATTATTTTCCCTACTTCGTATATAGTATATTTGGTATGTCTAGGTAAATGTTACATGTGCTAAATTTGGTGCTTAGACACACCAAAACACATTATTATAGGCTAGTAATAAAAAAAATCCTTAAGAGATCCTTAAGATACTCACAAAATGATAGTAGCATGGCTTGTATAGCACTCTCAAAATTGCAGTGACAAGACATCCATGCTTTTTGTGTGGAGGTTTATAAATATAAAAGTTGCAACTTACAAGAAAATGTCATCTTTGGTATGGTTATTCAACATGACATGTTATGGAAATTTCCTTAATGTACGTACTTATGTCACTTTCACTTGTGAAAATGGATTTCATGTACTCTTATAGTATCTCATATCCATCTTTCCTTAACTTGGAGACATTATCAACCAAAATTTGTACTTGTATTATGTGATTTGGACATATGGTGAAAGAACCAAAACGTGTAAGAATAATGGAGTGAGGTTAGCAACAACCGCTACATTCATTAAAGTAAAACTTAATATTCAAAATACATCTCCCACCTCATAATATACTAGTACTAGTTTGGCAGGAGCGGAGCTATAAGCTTGGATACAGGTTCGGCCGAATCCAGTAATTCAATAATTTTTTCTTAAATAATGTATTTATATGTACAAATATTAAGTTTAGAATCTTGTTATCAACACTTGAAATCATATATTGTTATAAAATTTAAAACCCATAAAATTAAAATTCTGACTTTTGCCTGTGTTCTTTCAAATTGAATTAAATCTTATAAATCTTTTAGAATTTTCATTGCCCATCCAACCCAAATATAAAGAACGAAATTATCAAAGATGATTAAAGCGTCAAAACTTTTCTATTTCGTTCATCGACTCCAGTGAGAGGCGGAGCCAAGGTTAGGAGTTTGGGGGTTCTAAATCAATTTTTTTGGGGGGTTCACATGTTAATATACATATATTTATTTAATTTTCTAGTACAAATATAGAGTCTACGAAAAAGCTAGTGGGTTCGTCCGACCCATGAACCCCCACCTAACTCTGCCTCTGATTCCAGTGAGATCTTTTTTTTTTTTGTTTAGCGATCAGTTATTAGGAAAACATCCATTCTACTTGTTTGATGGTTGTTAATATCGTTAGTTAAATATAACATTTGTTTTGATTAATATTATTTTAATTTAACTTTATTGTATTGTTAATTTTATTGTAAGATAACAAAATAAAGTTTTATATTGTGTAACAATCAATTTGGTGTTATCGATACCTTATTTTATCTTTATTTATTATTTAATAATTCTATTTTATCAATTAATCTATCTTTTTTGTAATGACCTTTAGGTCATTTATGTGTTTATGCCTCATGTTCGTAGTTTAGAGCGTTTCTTTAGCAACCCCAAGTCATTTGGTTTTTATGCAAGTTTTAGTGTTTTGGAGCTTTTGAATCTTGAACGGACATTTTTTTAATCAAAAGTTCAAGAAGATGACCTCAAAATCCAATTTTGACCATTCCATCATCTCCGGAAGGGTCATTTTAGACTAGTAGCATGATCAACACGACTCTCAAGGCTTACGGTGCGAGTATGTGCGATCAGACGTTTTAACTTTCAAGTTAAGGCATAAGTTTGACTTTAGTCAGCATTCTGAGTAAATGAGCTCGGATAATAATTCCATCAGCGCGGTTAGCTCCAAAATAATGAATTTGTTCTGGAACGATTCTTTGTTTGGAACTCGAGGCTTTCACGCTAATTTCGAGCACCCTTGTGGATTTTAGCATAAAATGGAGTTTGGGGGTTGAGACCTATTTTTTGCCAAGATGACCTTTTACGGAAATTTTGACTGCTCCGTTGAGTCTGGATTATTGAATTTGGTAGGGTAGAATATCTTGTTTGCGTGCACAAGGTTCCAAACAAATTCCTAATGCCCCGTTGGAGATTTCAACTTGCCAAAAACTAGTTGATGATGTAGACCACTTATGGTCTTCATGTTCTTGACCCCTTGGACGCGATCGCGGAGGTCACGTGACCTGAGGGTCGCATTCGTGTAGCCTCGGCCAGGATCGCGAAGGTCACGTTTGTGGGACCTCTATCGCGATCGAGGGGTATTGGTTCCCCTTTGGCCGTATTCGCTCGACCCTCGCCAAATTTGTGGAGGCCCTCCGCTTTCACGAAGAAAAGATTGGACTGGTTTTATTTAAAGTCTAGTCACGATGGCAGGTTCAAGATTCGAAATTCAATTTTCTCCCTCGATATAGCTCAGAAATGGGTGATTTGAAGTTCCACGCATCCGTAATATCCATGCTTCATTGTGGGGGTGATCGGGAAGTATTCATGAACCTCTGTTTGGGGGTGAATTCATGATTAAAGTGTCTGCACCAAGCTTTTCTTTTGCTAATTAAATTGTGTCTTTTTGGTGCATGTGTTGTGTTTTCTATTTTTGGGCTTCGAATTGTGTTCAATTTTGGAACACAGGTTTGAGGCATAGTTTAGGACCTCTTGACAATGTCAATTCCAGAAATTCTGACGTGGGTCCCACATTCCCTGTTTGACTCCAAAATTAGTTTGTTTTTATTTTATGTGATTTTGGTGTCCAAACGATAATGCTGTGATCATATTCTTGATAGCGTGGCAGCGTTCAAAGGCCGTTTGGAAAGGAGAAGCTCCGACCTTGTGATTTGGAGTGCGCGCGGTTTGTCTTTAGGTAGGCTATGACTTCCTTTTCAATTAGATTGAGCCTGGATATGGGAAGTCATCATGATTAGTGTGAAATTAGGGCCTCGGGGTGGGTACCTATTTATTCTTGCTTTTCTTCCTTGGAAACCATGTTTTAGGGCTAATCAACCACTATTTCGGGGTAGTACCATGCCAGTTGGGGTTTTATATGTGTTTTCACATGATGTTGTGCATTACTTGCATTGTTACTTGTTATTTGGAACATGTTTGGCCTTAGTCTAGGATATACTAGTGTTTCCTTAGACCCGTGATCCTTGTAACCTTGTTATCGTCTCCGACGTCATTTCAGACGGACTATATCTTTGTAGATTGGAATAACAGACTTGACTCTAATAGTATGAGCCTTAGTTTAGGAATTTGCGCAAATTTTTGGACCTTCTTCCTTCTCTCCCTATCTCTGTGGCTCCAATGCCTTACCAGAGGGTTGTCTTAACATGATGACTTGAGATTGGGTTGTTCTAGGCTTGGAGCCTCCCGTGGATGCTTGTGGGTGGACGTTGTTCCACGACGACTTAGTCCTGATATTGGAATCGTCTTCATAGTCGACATGCCCAATGTCACTTTTACTAGATGGGCTGGGAGTTGATTGGACACTATGATCATTTCTGGTTTGAGGCTGATGCTTATGGTTCAAGGTCGTTATCTCTAGTCTAAGGCTGATGTTTATGGTTCGGGGCCATTATTCCCACTTCGAGGCTGATGTTTTACAGTTTGAGTCTGTCACCTTTAGTTAGAGGCCATCACTTGGAGTTCGAGGCATATAGTACACTTTTTGGAGCTGGATTGAGGCACTTCACTCTTGTAGTCGTAGCTATTTAGTGCACCTATCGAGCTTATGGGGTCGGTTCGAGTTTTATTTAAACTTGCGCACAAGTGTACCTTCTGCGCTTATGGGGGTCTTAGTTAGGTTTAGCTTAGTTGTACTTAGATTTGCTTTTGGTATGCTCGTGTGGTTTCTTTCATATCCGCTTGGACGTCTATTTGTGTCAAGATTCTATCTTTTCTTATTGTTTTTACCTTTCTTGCTTAGTCGACCTTTGATGCCTACTGAGTACCTTTGTTTTGGTACTCATGATACACTATGCATCTTTTTTTGTGATGCAGTTCTTAGTACCAGTTACTAGTGGTGATCATTCGTGCTATCTTTTGCAACTTGGAATACCAAAGATGAGGGTGAGAACTTGGCATCTTGGATCAAACAAACCTTCTGTATTTATGTTAGCTAGTCTTTTGCCTTTGAGACAACTTGTTTTGGTCTACTTTTGGCACTTGTATATTTTCATATTAGATAGCTATGTACGCATGTCTTTCAGGTTCTCAGAGGGTTTCTATTGTATATATAGTTTTTGGTTTGCTTCGTTTCTGTCTCTTTTCTTATTGCTAGTGTTATTTTCTCGTTAGTTCTACCCCTATACTCATTACTTATCTTCTGGTTACAAGTTGTCTTACCTACTGGTGGGTTACAGTAGGTGTCATCATGACTCAAGCAATTGGGTCATGCCAAATTGATATCAGAGCCGTTGGTTCACCGATCTCACTTGTACATAGCTAATACCTAAAAGAGTCCTATATATAAGCGCAGAGATATATGTATCTTATCGTTGGTAGGCTACAGGGTGTCTTTAGGAATTCTTCTCTTTTGTATCGCTTTCGTGCAATGTGTCTGTTATTGGTTTCTTGAAATCTCAATTGTTTCATTCTTTTCGCAAGATGCATCGTACGTGCCGCACGATAACCTGAGGTAGCGGTCAACTTCCCCTTCAAGATAGTGGTGCAGCACCACCCCATATAAGGAGCGGGGTTCGGATCTAGCAGTAGACCCTCCAGCGGTCCGTGTTCTAGATTAGCGGGTGGTGCCGGGACCAGCTCAACCACCACATGGACCAGATATATATAACTCCAAATCTCAGATAACCATATTTAGCTCCTAACAGTGCTTGGAGGCACACCTACACCTCCACCAGAGGCACCTCGGGCACAGTTACTACCTAGGGTGCCTAGCTCGTGATTGCAACCAAAGCTATGCCACTAGAGGAACAAAAGATGCTCAGCGTGTTCCTTAGGCTTTCATCTCAGAGGTTTTCTAGGGTTGTGGATGAGGATGCCTACGAGTTTCTAACTACTTGCCAGGAGCAGCTTTATACTTTAGTCTTAGTGGGGTAGAGAGGAGCCGATTTCAATGCTTATCAGCTAGATGGGCTAGTGTGGTGGCGTACCTTTATTGAGACGAGGACAACTAGATCTCCTCCGGTCACTTGGACCGAGTTTTTTGAGGCCTTCTTGGGAAGGTTTATCCCCCGCAAAGTGAGAGATCATCTTCGGGATCGCTTCTATAGATTGGAGCAGGGCTCCATGACTGTTTCAGAATATGAGGCGAGGTTTCACAAGACCTCCTGGCATGCTACTATTATTCTACCTACTGAGGAGGAGAGAGTTCGATGCTTTGTTCGTAGGTTGAGACTTCAGCTACAGATTGAGACTCAGTGTCACGACCCAGACCATTGTGATTGGCACCCAAACTAACCTCCGGTGGGAGAACCATTTATACTAATTAGCTAACCAACTTAATCAAATACAAAGGCATTAAAGTTACGGAAGAAAGTTAAATGCTAAGGAAAGAAAAAGGGAGTTTCCATAAACTCCAAAATAATAGTCTAATGAACTAAACAAATGCGAAAAATACGCCTAGAACCTGAAAGTCAATGTACCAAAACATCTAAAGCTCAACCATACGTCTAAACAAGAAGGGGTACAACCCCATACTAACATGCTAATAACTAACTAAAAAGTCTAAGTTCGAAATGTGGACATAAACGAAAGGAGAACTCATGGCAGTCCGGAAGAACTGGCTCACCCTTGAATTCGAATCATCACTGATCTTCTAAGAGAGGTCTATCAATAGCCACCTGAAAATGCCCTGTACTCAACAAACAAAGAGCAAGTGCAGTATCAGTAAACAACCATAGTGTACTGGTAGGATCACGCGGCTATCCCACTAAGTGCAACATACATAGGTCATTATAATATAATAATACAATGCATATACCAAACATATACAATATCATCATCATTTACGAAACAATGTACAATATCTAATTTATCAAGATACACAATTACATCAAGTCATATGGTCCTCTCATAGAACCCAAACCCAAACTGTTAGCATACCAGAACGTGGTACCCGATCCAATGATTATGCCGGAACGTGGCAACCGATCCCATATTTATGCCGTAACGTGACGACCGATCCAAGTGAGTGTGTCGGAACTCAACACCCGATCCCTTCAACAAGCCACAATCACATTGACAAGTATATTCTCAAATCATACAATCAAGTCATGATTCATGGCATTCATCATTCATCTATCTCATTTACAATTAGTGTGATCAACAATGCAACATTCACATACATACACGTATTATAATGAAGCAAGAACGAACATACATCACACAACATGAAATCACAACCATCACCTACCCCGGAACAAGCTGGAATTCCCTAAGAAACTTGATTCTTCCCTTTTCGGATTCGTTCCGCTTGTTCTTGATCTACAAACAATCAATATAATGCTAGAATCCATAAACAAGACTTAATTACCTGTAATAAAGTCAACACTATCAACCCTAGATCAAACCCTTGATCCCCGTACCCAAATTAGGGTTTTTTCCATCATAAATTCTGGATCAAAACCCTCCCCCATCGATAATTACCCATTAGATTACAATCTATGGTTTGAAAAATGGATTCGGGTAGTTAAAATCTTACCTTTAGCCTTAGTAATGGGAGAAAACTGTCGAGAATTTTTTGGGGTTCATTCCTTACATCTAAGGTTCGAAAATTGCAGAATAAAATGTTTTTGGGGTTTATTTTTGACTTTAAGTCGCGTCTGTCCCGCTAGTGCGCCACCCGCCCCGCTACAGCATCCCCGTCTTAGCGGGAAAATCCCGCCTCAGCAGCTTGCACGGAAACAGTGAGCAAAAATAATAATTCCAAGACCCCATTTCACAACACACCTTCTACCAATGACACTCAGAAACTACCCGTTCACGCTAAGATCAATATTGGGAGTTCTACTTGCCCAAATTTAATTCTGTAAAGTCGTACGAGTTTCTTAACGTCTAAGCTATCTACTCATATGATCAAATTTATAATTAGATCATCCAATTTTTACCGGATTTTCCTAGACTTTAATGACTCCGATTTCGTCTAAATCTGGACTAGGTTGGGAAATTCCAAGTTACTACGAAAAAGTTTTTCGACCCAAAATTTTCCCCGTTGACTTTCCTATAACGATGGCAATCGGTCGTTACACTCAGTCTATGGTCTCCAGGGGTCATTCCTTTCTAGATGTTGTTAATGATGCCTGCACTATTGAGAAACTTGATTTCACGTATGAGGACACTTCATCCAATACTAAGTGCTAACGATCGTGAGTAGTAATATAACCCAACTAGTGAGTTGGGGTCGAGTCCCAAGGGAGTGGTTTGTACTCAAGAATCAATAGAAAAACATAAATATGCTCAAGTTAATCATAGCTAAAAATATTTACGAAGAAAAACATGGTTTAAATTATAGGTGACACAATTGTCAAATATAAAGGGGGTTTGTTTGTACTATCAACTAAAACAGTAAATAACACGAAAATACGAATATAGAGACGAGATTCTAGAAATGTGATAGGATTATGGGCTAAGGCAAACAACCAGGTAATTGTAATTAATAGTAAACAGCTGCAAATCGGTGAATAAAATAGACTTTAGTGGAGGTAAACTTTCTCTCGAATAATTTACCTTGAATCAAATTGATTTCTCTTGAACACCAATAAGCAGCAATGAAGCACAACCTTCACTTTAGTCCATTCACTCTCTCGAGCTGAATGTGTGTAAAAGGGTTTAGCGTTCACTCTCTCGAGTTGAACCCATGACAACCCAATACCCATAAGACTATCGATGCAGTAATTTTGGTTTTAAAACCTCTTTCTCGAGCAAGCCAAAAACACAAAGTTAAGATTGTATTTGCACCTACAACCCATTAAATTCAACCACAATTACTGAACAAAATCACTTTTAAACAGCAAATAAACTATCAATTAACAATACCCAACAGTTAAATCAACCCATAATCACACCCCAAGAATTGGGGTTTCATCTAGACATAGTAAAAAGGTAAATATCCTTACCAAGTTCGGTTTCCATCAACTTGGTAGGATTGATACAGTCTTTACAAAGGTCTAAGATGAAGAATTTTCAACACCCACTTCCAATTTCTTAGAAATGGAAATCTTCTAATCTTCAAAGCTAAGAAAATATTGTCTCTCTTTTCAATTCTCAGTTCTAAACTTTAAAAACTGAATAATAATATGATTCCACACAAAATTAGATACTAAGCTAAAAATTTAAACAAGTATTTATAGTTGTCAAAAAGTGTGTTGCGGAGGTTCAGTCGGGGCAGTTAGTCGGGATCACCAACCCAATCGGCGATCCACCCTTTGGTAATT
The DNA here is from genome assembly GCA_029582725.1 of Solanum chiquidenum. Taxonomy (NCBI): domain Eukaryota; kingdom Viridiplantae; phylum Streptophyta; class Magnoliopsida; order Solanales; family Solanaceae; genus Solanum; species Solanum chiquidenum. The sequence continues at coordinate 10,806 of JAJOOS010006970.1, forward strand.
TTCATCACCATTTTGCTTTTGCCTTCAGCATCTTCAGGTTCTGTAACTTTGGGCGATATGGCACTGCATTGCGGAACCGTTTGGTGACTCGCCGACTGCTTCATTTTCTCGCCGACTAGATTTTCTCCTTCAGGGCTTGGCACTCTGAAACATTAGGCGAGGCCCTGGCTGTTCGGCGACTTGCCTAATGGGTTAGGCGATCCTCAAACCTTCTTTCCTTCGTACTTTGAGCTGCCTTGTTCCTTTTTCCTCAATAGTGTCCATGCTTTGTTCCTCAATCCAAATACCTGAAATTCAAGGATTTACATCAGTTATTGGCACAAAATATGCATTTGAGGACACTAAATCTATTAAAACAAAGCCCTAAATGATTCCAAATCATGGACTCATCAAAACTCCGTCATGCGGCCCAAGAAAGATATGAGGAAACTATAGAGGGTCCTATTCCAAATAGAGGGACTCCTATGATAGGCCCAGGTAGCGGTTTCTGTAGGGTCAACCTAGACAGCCAGTCCAGACCTCATTATAGGCTTCAGAGGGTGACTGGTACAACCAGAGTGAGGTTGGCTATAGTCAGAGTCATGGTTCTCAGTCTTGTGCTTTAGGTTGTGAAGACTGCTCTTCTGGGAGTTGATCATCTCCAGGTTACTTTGAGTGTGGGAGCTTGACCAATGGTCTAGAGATTGTCCTATGCATAGGCGGACTGCTCCCGCTCAATAGGGAGCTCCCCAAGCACTTTTAGTTAGGGGTTGAGGTCAGGGTTAGGACCATCGCAGCGTACAATAAGGTATTCGGGGTGGTCTCCAGAAAGGCAGGTTATGTGGTCAGACTTATGGACTGGATAGAGGCAGACATAGTCATTTCTATGCAGCTCGAGCGTGGGCGGAGGCGTAGGCATCGAACGATGTGATCAAAGGTATGATTCTTGTATGACTTTATGCTTACATAAAAAAAATAGGTAGAAGATAATCGTTAACACATTATCAAAGAGACACATGCTAGAACATTGTGACAGAACTTTGAGATCCTTTATGCTTCGAAGACAGACAATAATAAGTTATTCTTACTAAAACTATTGAGGATTTTAAGATACAAGGACATTCATATATTTCATCATTAATGATGGATACATGAATTTTGAATTCTTTAATACTTCAGCAAATTCTTGTGAAACATCTAATATTTCTATGACCAATTTTGCTTCCAACGGTGCGATATCATGGAATAAGTAAATGAAATGTTGAGAAGTGAGGTAAAGATTGCATACCTCATCTTATTATATATATAAAGTGTTCCTTGAAGTAAAACAAAGTTGATGATGAGGAGTAATCTCTATAACATGGCCTATTTTTCGGTCCACATCCATAAAAGGCTACACTTACTGGTAGGGGTGTCAAATATGGCATGAAATTGCTGGTCCACCCAATCCGCGCCAAAATCTTGAGGAAAAGATAAATTCATATTAGATTGACCCTCTTAATCTAACCAAACATAACTCATTTGTAAAGTGACCTCTAAATTTTGTCAAACTCTAGCCCATTTTAAATATTTACTTTAATTTGGGTTTACTGCTAAAAAATCACTTTGATTGTTAATATGGATTGGGGTCGAGTCTCTGGGTTTCTGGTCCTGACTGAAAGTTAAGTATCAGGTTCCGAATATCGAGGATTAGGTCTCGGGTGAAGGTCAGGGTTAGATCTCAAAATATTGTCGGGGTAAGTACTAGAGTTCCTTGTCGAATCTCAAGTTAGAGTCAAAGGGGCTTGTGGCTTGGGTATCGAGTCTTAGGGGTTAGGATCGGGTTTTGGGTCTCGTGTCCTAGGTCTTGGGTCGAGGCTGAGGTTTGGGACTTAGATCCTAGGTATCAAGGCTCAAATCTTGAGTAAGGGTTAGATTCTGGGTCAGGTTAAGAGTCTTAGTTCATGGTTGAAACTCAAGTCGAAGTTCGAAGTTAGGGTAAGGTCTAATTAGATGGTTTCCTCCTGATGAGAATATTCTTAAATATAACATTGATGGTTCTTTTGACCTTATTTTGGGAGGAACATAATTAACATGCTACTCCGTGATTCTCATGGAAACTTCATGAGAGGTTGCTGCAGTTGATTAGATACGCCACATGACTCACTCATCGTCAAGGCTTTGGGTGTTCAAGAAGCACTAAGCTAGTTAAAGGAACACTTTGCACCAATTATAATTATGTAGATTGACAGTCTTTTGGTTAAACTAGTGTTGTAAAAATCTAGCTATGTTATTATTCATGATAATAAAGTAAATGTGTGGCTTTACTTCTATTTCCTTTTCTTTTGTGAAAAGAGCAGAGAACTAGCGTGCCCATCAATTAACTCGAACTTCGAGTTCTATGTCTAATGCTATGGAGTGGAAACTAGATCCCCTATCTTTACTTCATGATCTACTGAACTTTAATTTGATTAAGAATTCATTAGAATACCATTTAAAATAAATATGATGTAATGTATCTCATACATCAAAAAACTAATGCACATTCGAGACAAATGAATCCAAAAACTAGCATATCAATTGTAAGAGAACTGAACTCATGCCATACTAAAAAATGATAATGTTTGTTCAGACATTTGCTGGTTACCTAGTAGCGATTCTCCTATTTCTTCATGTATGATAGATCAACTTCTCCACATCCCAGCTAGCTCAACCTTTCTAGCATGTGTGAATAACTTTGCATGCCTCACCTTATATAAGGATCATCACCATTCGAAAGAGGAAAATTCTTCAAAATGATTGACAATAAGACAGGATCAGCTTTAAATAGCAGGCCAGTTGCTTCCAATAATTTAGAGTGTTGGATAATCTCCGATGAAATACATTAGATCCAGTGTTGAATAGTTTTCTTGAACCATGAACAGAAAGTTTGAAATTGTTTTCATATGCAAGTGATCTAATACATGGCGAAGAAATTTGTACCAAGCTAGGTTCATCTGATATTGTCATTAACAACATTATACAACTAAATGGATCCTGAAATTTAAGCAGATGAGACCAGAAGAACGTTAATTGAATACTGAATATGGAATTCAATCAAATGGTTCTTTTTCGTTGTGATAAATATCCAAAGATTACCTCAGTAACCAATGATAGCTGAGTATTCTGAGAAAAGCTTAACCATACAAAAATCATAAAATGTGAAGGATATGGAGGATACAGAGTACACAGAGCATGACCCCTTCTACTGGCTTAAAGTTAAGCTCCAAAAAATAACATGCAAATGAATGTGTAAGTGATTATACTTTCAAAGCATTCAAGGGAATACCTTAAAAGCGGACACATGCTACAGGTGCAATAGAAATCAGATGATTTTCCATGCTCTCTTTTCATAGATTATATCAACACAAATGTATTTAACTACTTTGAGTAGTACAAATACCAAGGCTTCATTTTCCATATTTTGATTACAACAAAAACTACATCAGCAAGACATTTTCATTGCTAGCTTCTCCTTCTTTCAGAAACTACAGTTTAACTTCCAGTTAAATGAAGATAACACTGGTTTATTAAGCTCACTCGAGTATTGACATTCATAAAAGTTTTGAATTTTATTACCCATGTAGTCAACCCAATACATGGAAATGCCTCATAGTTTTTAACCAGAGTTTCAGGCCATGCAGATGTGCCACTTTAAGGGTACACCAACTTCTGAGTAGAATTCCAAGATTGAACCTTAACCGCATGTTACAGTAGTTGAAGGAGACAACAAATCATTTACCAGTGTTAGAATAGGAATAGGTTTATACAATCCTATTTATTAGAATATAATAGGTTTATACAATCCTACTAGAATATGAATAGGTTTATACAATCCTACTAGAATAGGAATAGGTTTGTTTATACAATCCTATTAGAATAGGAATATGAATAGAAATAGAAATAGGAATACTACTTGGTAGAGGATTATATTGTAGTGTGTATCAATAAGGTCTCAATGTAATAATGTAGACACAACAATAATTCAATAATATTCTTTTCCAATATTTCTTACATGGTATCAGAGCCTCTACAATCTTGGTAGAGAATCAAAGAGCTTCTGCTGACGGGGTAGCTATTACCCATATATGCTGCCTGTCTGACCAATGATTATGTTAACAAAAGTAGGATCAATGATATATGAACATAGTCAAGGGAAGAAAACTCAATTAGACAGGTCACCGTGCGTCAATTTCTAGTGACTTTCTAGGGCTGTTTTGTGTCAACCCCATAGCCGTCGGTATTTGTGTAGCACCGTGCCATCATTCCGGTGACTACTTTTTCATATTTAATTTGTGTAGCGCCATGCCATCATTCTGGTGACTACTTTTTCATATTTAATTTGTGTAGCACCGTGCGTTCTTTTCGGTTACTACTTTTTCATATCTAGTTTGCGTAGCACCGCACCATCTTTCTGGTGACTACTTTTCATATTTAATTTGTGTAGCACCTTGCCGTCCTTCCACTGACTACCTTTTTTTCATATATGATTTGCATAGCATCGTGCATCTATCTGGACTACTTTTCATAATTAATTTTTGTAGTACCGTGGATTTTTCTGAACTATTTTCTCATATCTGAGTTGCATAGCATCATGCATATTTTCAGTGACTCCTCAGATTTGATTTGCATAGTTCCATTCGTCTTTCCGGTGACTCCTCAAATCTGATTTGCGTAGGGTTGTGCCATCATTCCAACCCTACCTGTATAATTTTTCTTTTTCAGTAGGGTCGTGCCATCATTCCGACCCTACCCATATTATTTATCCTTTTCAATGGGGTCGTTCCATCAATTCAAACTATCCTATATATTTTATATTTTTTTCTTGGGTCGTGACATCATTTCAACCCTACCCATATAATTTTATTTCTTAGATTGTGACCACTTTTAGCCATCAAATCTAATACTCCAGCATATGAGCATGTTTCAGCCAATTTTATCGGTGACTTGTTTAATATCGACTCATCTATTGATTTCAACATGATCCATATACTTTATACTAGATTTTGAGAACTTTGTTTATCGGGGGAGTTTAGTAGCCTTGTATGTCAATTATGTGATTCACTCTATGGTCTGAAATAGTCTTTGCAAGTTTTGTTTGGAAGTTCAACATTGTAATTTTATCATTCTGTGTTTTATCGGCATTATGCATCAAATTCAGTATTTCATTAGAAGACTAAGCACATTGAGATTGACTATCAAACTTGTGAAGTAGAGTGACCAACTTGGATATATCTCACCAAACTCCTCATTGGTTCTCGTGTTGATTACATTTGTAACAAGCTAGGTACATGAATTGTATGCACTAGCTTGAGGGGGAGTGTTAGAATAGGAATGGATTTATACAATCCTATTAGAATAGGAATAGGTTTATACAATCCTACTAGAATAGGAATAGGTTTATACAATCCTACTAGAATAGGAATAGGTTTATACAATCCTTTTAGAATAGGAATAGGAATAGAAATAGAAATAGGAATACTACTTGGTAAAGGATTGTATTGTAGTGTCTATAAATAAGGTCTCAATATAATAATGTAGACACAACAACAATTCAATAATACTCTTTTCAAATATTTCTCACAACCAGTATCAAAGATAATAGCCCCAAAAAAGGTAGAATGGATATAGGAGATTCATAAAGCTGAATACTTTAATTGCTTTCTTCTGAAGAACTACCAAGTGACTACACCCAACTGCCGCCAGAAAATTTCTTTATCTCCTTCGCTTTCATAGGTGATCTTAGGCTGTTCGCATCATTGTAATAACAAAAAATATAAGACAAACTAGATGCAAGTACATAGGTTGTTCCGGTACCAGACTCTCATTTGAGGAGAATATCTCTTATATTTTCTTTTGTGAAGGAATATGACCATGATGCTTACAACAACTGATGAAATTCCTCAATATCATAGAATAAGGCTTGATAGGCATGCTCCTTGTAATATTCATAAGCTTCTTTTAATTCTCCAGCAGGTCCAAACAGGTCTACCATGTATCCGTAATGTTCCATAGTTGGCATGATTTTATAAATACTTACTATTTTTTCAAAATATTCACGACCCACATCAACAAGGCCAATATGACTACAAGCATATAAGATTGCAGAAAATGATAAACCGATTCTTCCATTCTTGCAAACAAGGACACAAGTTCTTCTCCATGGTCATGATCAGCAAGACTAGAAATCATAATGGTCCAGGTCTACAGATTTTTATCATTCATTGAATTGAATATGTGGAAAGCCTGTTATATATGACCACATTTTGCATACATGCTCAGGAGGGCTGTTTCCAGTTCAACATGTAGTTCAATACCACCGGAACAATGTGCGAGTGTATACATTAACCTAATATGTATACATGCCCCCAACAAGCTAACCGAAGTGACAAAATTTAGCTTGTCATTTGCTAGCTTCTTTTTATTGGAACAGGAGCATAGCATCTGATGGCAAGTTACTGAGGATTCCAGGAAAACATTGACTATTATGACTTTGAAGTCAGACTAGTAAAAGAAAGTAGGAAAGACAATCATATTATCAAACCTCCGACACAAAATGAGAGGTCAAGGTAGAAAATATAAATTCACATGCCAAAAAGGAATGAAAAACTATCATAAAAGCCCATTAAACAGGTCACTATATGATTAGATACAAAAAACTATTCAACTTATTCTACGTCTATAAAAGTAGATGTGATTCACTATATGACAAAAATGAGCATACCATGTTGCTCACATGTTGCGGAACTTGGCTTAAGGAATTTATAGAATTTAATTAGGTGATATCTTGAATCACACCTTTACGATATCAAATGAAATCATATAAGACAGAAACATATTGACAAATTGGTTGGAGACCCTTGCAGAGAGAACAAGTAGAATCATTGTCATTAGTTCAACTCTGAGAATCAATAGCCAAATGTTTGGAGACTTCATCAGGACAAATGCAACACCCCTTATACTCTCCCATGGAAAAGAAAAACTGACCATAGTATCATTATAAAGTTGTCCTTTCAATGTTAATTTAAAAATTATCTCAAAAGAAACTACTTAAGTTTTGGATTTTTCTTTATTTTTCAGTTCTAAGCTACATATAACATTTCACATGGGAATCAACCCATTGCAATTCGGACAACTAAAATAGTTGCAGTGTTCGACTATTAAACCAAGCTACTGTCCATAGTCCACCTTAGCCTTTTAGTTTTAGAATACTCATAACCATTGGAGCACCGAATTAACTTCCTCTTTCCGAAAGTTTTGTAGGTAAAAAAGTCCAAAGATTGGTTTGCAGAACTTGGGTTTCAAAGCTTAGTGTTTCTATTGGACATGAATGTAGAGAGAGATTCCAAAATAAAAAATACTAACATGCTCTGTTGTATGCAAAAAATTAATAAATACAACAGTGAGACCAACACACCCAAATATTAGCCAATCTATATTAGTGAAATGCTTAGAACAATAACTTTGCAGAAATAATAAACAACAAAGTTTAAAGCATGTTTTCAAAACCATAAATTAAAACTAGTAAAGAAAACACAATATGTAACAAAAACAGAAACAATATTGACAAAAAGAAAATTGAGACCGCTGAATGCACAATGACCTTAAGAAAATTATTCCTCTCAAATATTCAAGGTTAAAGGAAATATCCTCCCTGAATAGAACAATTTTACTCATTAGTGTATCGGTATAAAAAATAATGGTGTCAGCAAACCACACAATGTGAGCAAAGTACACTAGAATACTAGATTTAGTTGTGCAAAAGAAGAAGAAGTTCAGAAATTACATAGTGAAAAGTCTGAGGAATCACAAGTATTTATAGCTATGAAGTACTGTTTCTGAAAG